>JAHWFO010002124.1:1272086-1303837 GCA_023313115.1 Rhysida immarginata
TTCTAAACATACTAAAATTATCACCGAATAACAAAGTCCGAGGTGGAATTGTTTAGCCGAGTCTCAGCCAAGCAGTAGATGGATTGGTTATTTTCGTTGACAAAATCAAATGTCTGCGCTATCTTGGTTCTCAGACCACGCACGTGCTGGTAATAAATATTATTCATCATCATGTCTTCGCGACAAGGCTATCCTCCGGTAGTGCAGAATCAATTTGCTTGTTGTATATCTTTCCGTAAAATGGAGAAATTAGCCCAGATAGAAGAATCAAATAAGACATCAAAGTCCTTATTACTTTCCTACGCATAGCTTGGATACTTAGTTTTCAACTTTACACATCTATGAATCACAATAGAAGGAAAGTTTACAGATATAAATCCTTAATGGTCCAGTACAATTCGTGCTAGAGCCAAAGCGAATATGTTTGAGTCCGTACGTTTTACCTTTGTTCTGCTGCACATAATGGAACATTGCTCGAAGAGAAGAGTCACCATCCACAAAAGTTACAGAGCCATGCGACGAAGCACCTTTAGCTCCATAAGCTGAGTACAATTTCGTTCAACGGGTCGACCAAAGAAAGGGTCGTCTTTGTGCAGCGGGGGAAGTTTCCCGCGCTCACTGAGCAAAAAAATAACCATGTCAAGCTTATTATTTATTGCTCTATTTCTTCTTGAATCTTGTTTACGGTGCTTATAAAATCTTTCATGCAACTATGAGCTCTCTGCTAGCGAACAACGTTTGACTAATATTACCCGACTTCTCTTCGGTGTCTGAACGATGAGTCGCGTTGAAGCTTAACTCTGCCTCGGAACCAGCAAAATCCGCATGTGCTGCAGCATCTGAGCAGTCGGTGCACCGCCATGATGATTTCACTCCTTCTAGTTCCTTCTTCGAAATGCTAGCAATTTACAATTGCCAGTACACGATATGTGTGGCTGCCGTCCATGTATCGAGTCGTTGCAAGAGGGGCAGAATCCAATCATGTCGTGCGTAAACCAGTTTATCATGCGTACCTACTATACGGTCACTAAATTGGAAACGGACAATTGCAAAGTCACATAACACTGCAAACCCCACACAATGTAGACCTATCACATGCTTGCCTAAACTCTACAAAATAATAACTTCCCGTATTGCAAACAAAATTTATACACACACTAAAGGCTGGTTTCCATTCTGACAATCGCAAGCTTCAATGGTCTTCTCTGGCAGCATGCAATGACATCTATGGACACACAAAACTTTTGGTAGAAGTGCTCTTGCGGGTGTTGTTCTGGATGCCCAAATCATTAGCAGCTACTACAGTTGTGACCCAAATAACGTGTCCAGGCACATGACGCGGAACATGTTGCGGGATAAATTTGTAGTAATGGAAACCAGCCTTAACACAAGCAAGAAAAGGGATGCTGTAGGAATCACATGAACTGTAAGGAGCAACAACTGATTTACAGTGTGGTCCTACGGCAAACTCACAATAAAAATCGACACCTCCATTGATAACAAAAAGGCTTTTGATAGTGTTCCACCACACTCAAGGCTTTTTATACACTCTACGATTAATAAAATTAACCCCACATTTATCACAGTTTTAGAACTACACAACGCTGCATTGGAGAACTACGCTACGCCTCACACTCAACAGTGAAACCATCACGACTGACAAAAAACATAAAACGGGGCATTTTCCAGGGTGAATCACTAAGCCCGCTCTGGTTTTGTCTTGCATTAAATGCACTTTCAAACAAATTGCTGCAGATGGACGAGAAGGCCATACAAAACTTGATATATTAGGTACAGTCAATAAATAACGAGGCAAAGGATACATCGTAATAATTACAGTGCTGGACAGAATTATAAACTCACATGAATTTTGAACCAAACTTTACTAAAAATAAAATGATCTACATCAGCTTTTTAAATATCGTTTATCAAACATAAATTTACCACTTTGCTGATTTTCATTCGTATGTTTTAAAAATTTTGTGAACAACGACAATAAACTCATAATTTCACATAAACTCACCCTTAAAAATGTGTTCGCCCGTCTATTTTTATCATATGCAAATTGCAAAAAAGGTTGTATTTGCAATCACTTATTGTAAGAAAGTGTCTGCTGCAGATTTATACTGTGTAAAACATTGCCACGATGAACAGAGCTTAGTGAGACAGTATTGATGTTGCATGGATGTGGAATGTCCCAAATGAAAATTGCAGCTCATCTCAACCGATCCCAGTGTGCTGTCAGAAATGTATTACGACGGGAAGTTGATGGGAAAGCGAAGAAACGAACAGGAAGGAAAAAAATCTTAAGCTCTCGATATGAATCTCATTCGACGAACGGCAACTGGAAACAATCTTTCTGCTGGACACATTGTAGATGTACTTTCACTTAACTGCTCTCGGCGCACTGTTGCACAGGTTCTGCAACAACTCCCATCATTGTCTACAAAAAAAACCCACCTCTAAACCCAGCTCGCAAAAATGCAAGATTGGAGTTTTGTAGAGAAAAAATGGCATGGACTCACGAGTGGTACACAGTGGTGTTCTCTGATGAAAAGAAATTCAACCCTGATGGTCCTGATGGATGGGACTATTATTGGCATAACATCAGACAAGACGAATAGCTTAAACTGAGTCGTCAAATAGGGGGTGGCTCAGTAATGGTTTGGGGGACGTTTTCTGCTCAGAGTAAAAGTGATATGGTAGTGATCAATGGATGCATGGACTCTGCAAGATACAAAGTGCTGCTGGAAACTCAACTTTCAAGCTATGGTGAAATTCTTAGTGGAGATAACTGGTCTTTCCAGCAAGGTAATGCTCCATGCCATCGTTCCAACCTTATGAAAAAAATGGTTTCAAGAGCAGCAGATAAATGTTTTATGCTGGCCGTCATGCTCCCCAGCCCTCAGCCCAATTTAGAATGTATGGGGACAACTAGCACGTCTTATTTATAAAGATCATCGGCAATTCCAGACTACTCAAGAGCTCACCACTGCCATCATGGAAGGATGGGAATCTATCACCATTGAGTACTTGCATAAACTTGTCGATTCGATGCCAAACAGGATATTTGAAGTCATAAGAAACAATGGAGGACCAACAAAGTAGTAATGTTTGAAAAATAATCGCCATACTTCTGTTTTCTAAGGGTGAGTTTATAATTTTGTCCAAGTGAAATTATGAGTTTATTGTCGTTGTTCACAAAATTTTTAAAATATACGAATGACAATAAGCAAAGTGGTAAATTTATGTTTGAAGAATGATATGTAAAAAGCTGATGTAGATCTTTTTGTTTTTAGTAAAGTTTGGTTCAAAATTCATGCGAGTTTATAATTCTGTCCAGCACTGTATTTAACGAAACCGTAAAATATTGTCCGCAATTGTTTAGGCATTTATCCCATTGTGAGAGTAGTCGCCGATTGCCATGCTTGTAGAAATCCTTTGGCTGCGCACGCACTCCTTGACTTCATCGTCCGTTTGAAACGGTTGTCCCCGCAGTGCCTTTTTTGAGCTCACCGAAGATGTGGAAGTCACATAGGGACAGATCTGGACGGGGGCTCAGGATTTCCCACTTGAACTTTTGCAGACGTTTCTTTTTTGCGTTGACTGTGTGCGGTCTAGTGTTGTCGTGCAAAAGGATGACACCACGAGAAAGTTTACGGGACGTATCGATTTGATTGCCTTCCTGAGCTGAATACTGACCGTAGCTCTATGCTCGTCGTTTTCAAAAACGTAATGCTCATTCCTTGCCGGACACGTGAAGCATCTAGCGAGAGAAACGCGCGCGAATTATTTTTGTCACACAAGCTCGTCTCCATCTTGCTGAATACCATAGTTTTGGTACAATATCTACTGCTTCGTTTTTATTGACTGTATCTCGTATATATAATGACATATCGGCTATATGGACATATCTGTTGTAACGACGAAAACTGAAGGTCCCCGCATAATTTTATTGATTTCAAAGTAAAAATGTATGGCTCTAGTAACTTCACTTATAAAGAGATATCAGTTATTTCGGCTGGATTTCATAGGAAGAGGAATGTTTACAACAACTTACAAAGAAATCACTTGAAGGCCATCGAGGGAAAATCTCTCTGAAATGTTTTAAGACAGACGGCCGGTTGCAACAACGTCAGTTAAAAATAAATATTCGTTAAAGTCCCGGTTAAAATTTTTTGCGTTGCACCAGACGTTAAATAACAGTTTAACTTAAACGCTCGAGACCACGGTTTAACTCCATGGTTAGCGAAACAAAATGGCATTTCGAAAGAGAAATATATATATTTTTAACTAATTGGATAAACTAATTATCAAACAGCTAGATGGATAAGCTAGTTGGATAAACTGTTTGGATAAGCTAAATATCAAATAGCTAATTGAAAACAATCAGTCAAGTTGACCGAAAGTTGTTGGAGCAAAACGAACTAATCACGTACTGACGACTGGTTGCTAGCAACTCGAGACATAACTAGAATAGTTATCGTCTACGCATGTGGTATCGGCAACCCTTCAATTGCCGGAGGCCAGAAAATCAAGAGCAACGCAATTCGGCGACTGGGAAATTTGCGTCTACGCACTGTGCGAGCAACCACCCCTTCCCGGTCGTGTGTTTTATTTATATCTGTGAAATCTGAGGACGATGCGAACGGTGTCTTTCACAAGGCCTCACCTTTCTGTAGTCTTCCGCGCCTTGATTTATCACGATTTATGAAAATATAGCATTTTGCATGAGGCCTCTCCTTTTCTTGGACCTTGTCTCATTTCATTTGAATTTGTCATTGACGAAGTTAACCAAAATCACATCCCTATGGCATTTTACAATTAAATGCTGTAATAAATTATTATTCAAAATCCTACATGCACTCCTACTTCATAATCGTAATTTAAGCCAGGGTCAAACTTCCGGTAAGGATGCATTTCCAGACCCATGTTTATAGGCAAAATATTGTTCCCCGCTACAAACTGTACATGGTATTTCATTCTTGACCTACCTTTCTCAATCACCCTGTATTTTAAAATACAGCAAAAGAAACCCCAAAAAATCAAGCAAACCCACGGTTTCCCAAGTCCTCAAAAAAAACTTGGAACATGCCTTTATTTTCACGTTCTTGTAGTAGGGGTCCACCCAATATTTTCCTTTTTCTCCTTTTTTTTTTTTAAATAATATCACTCAGCAACTACATCCTCTACGTTCATCTTGAGAGGTAGCCAGAGCGATGCTGAGGATGTCGATAGGTAGGCGAAAACGAACGAGAGCGATACGAACGGTGGCGGCATTCGGTCTCCCGTCTTTGGTTTCCTATTGTTTCTGGTTTTTCGCAACCACGGTTGCTGGCAACTAGTCGACAGTGCGTAAGAGGGTTGGGCAACGTTTCCCGATTAAAGGACTTAACCGATCCTCAACTAACCTAAAGTTAGTCATAATGTCCATGCTGTCCAATATTGCAATAATCAAAAATACTCAACAAGGTCCTGGATAAGCGATAAGGTAGAGTATTTAATAGCCGACATGTTTCGCTTTACATCATCTTCACAGGCTATACAGCTACAAATTGTTTGAACACAAGCAACGAAATTTATAGCACAGCAGAGATTTGTGTCCACCAATCAACGAGATTCGTGTCATTTTAAAGGACTCCCCATAATATAAAGACGAATATTTTTTTGTAAATAATTTGTTTGGCTCTGATGAGCCAGTTTGGAGTTTTTAATGCACCCTCCCCCCGAGCAGAAAAAAAAAATTATTATTTTTTTCTAAAAAAATAAAGAAATGGCTGAAGCATTCATACCAGCGGACCAAAAGTTAATAAATTCAACATGTAAAATCCGTAAAAATTTTTGTATATTAAAAAAAAAATATTGTAATTTATTTTCATTACGTCTCTCTGAAAGATTTAACTGAGATCCACGTCGAACAGAGAATAAAAGACGGACTTAACCGTTTGTGAACAAAGGTAAAAGCTAAAAGTTAGGAATAGGATCCGGAAAAACTACGTGAATGTTAGTACTGTAATTGATTATCGTGGAACCCCCCCTCCCGCTAAACTTAAACAATTAGGTTTACCGCCTGCCGACTTCTCACCATTGCGCCAACTTCGTCTTTACGTTTTCCACTCCGGATCACTAGGCATGTCCAGCAGTCCCAGGAACCTTTCGTCACTTGTAAGGACAGTTACAGGATCGGAAGGATGTTCAACAGCTTTAACTTTGAACAGGAAAGAAGGCCGTTGTCGAATGTCATCCGCGAAACGACATTCTCCACACAGCAATAGGCTCGCTCTACATGGGAAATAAATCATAAAATGTGCAAAATACCAACATTAAAATCCTGCGGGGATGTCAAAGCCCGTTACCGAATTTCCTCCGTGACATTTTTCTCTTCCTATCCTAGGGTGCATCCATCTTCTCCCGCACCGAATTTTCTTATTTTTCACTTCAAATCCAGAATTAGCCACTTCTTTTCGTTAATCGAGTCCTACGTTTCTGCTGCTATAATACAACGTTTCTTTCAAAAAATTATAACTCGTCTCCGTCGGATCACCAAACCTTCCTCCTTTTATTTTTCTTAATTAGAATCCCTCTTCTTTCTCCGTCCATGACATAGGCTTTTCTGCACGCTCTCACATCACACGGCGATTCTTGTCAAAAAAAAAAACAAAACAAAAACACTTCGGCCTAACAAAGCCGATTCGTTACTACCAAGACCATTGTTTACATTTTTTCCTTTTAACAAAATGGTTGCAATAAAGGGAATAAAACTGCTAATTAACAACGAATAATAAATATCTCTTATATTGTATTCGTATTGCTCTCTTAATATTTTCTTGAGACCAAATCCTCATTTCTATTGTCATATTCGTATTTTCACCTCAAAAGGATGACAAGAGTTCTTCTCGACCACCTAAATAAATACAGGATTCTCAGTCATTTTAAAAGATTCTAATAATAGGTCGGAAAACGTTTTATGACGACATTTTCAAGTAATTTTAAGTGAAAGATTAAAAGATAGGAAGATAATACCATAACGCCAGGAAGGCGTTACATCACTGATGATAACGTTATCTTCGAGTTTGTAAACTGATACTGATGATGATTGGCGTTTTTTTTTTTTTTAATTTTTTTTTTTTGTATTTATAGTGAACCGTTCATACGATTTTGATGACTTTTTTTTAATGTTCAAAATTTCATGCTCTGCTCTGTCCTGGATGCATTGCTCGCATTTGCGCCTATTTTGAGATAGACGTTTCAAGGTGCCAGGAATGACGTCTTTTACCGTTCATGTAATTGAAGTTTTCAGCTCATCTGTATTATTTTGAGTGTACTAAGAGTTCCCGTACTCCGACTTTGAACAGTGAAAACTGCAAAATTTTGAAAAACTTTGGTCATCATCACTTTATTTTTTGTGTGGACGCGTTTAAAGAACATAGTATATGCAAATAATCCCACACAGTTAAATCTATCCCTGCTCTTCTGGTTACTCCTCTTTCTTACTCTCAACTTTACCCATTTCCACCCTCCTCTTATCCTTTTCTTTCTATGCCTCTCCTATTTCTACTGATGAATTGAAGTCGGTCGGGGCAATAAGGACGTAACTCGCAGGAAGAATTTTTTGAGAAAAGTGATGTTATATTTCTAAAAAAAATCTGTAAATCTGTATGGTTGATATTTTGCTTTAATGTGATTGCGCAATTGTTAATTGTGCAATTGTTACTATAAATGAATTTCACAAGCAGTAATTCTTACAAACGTACATTTAGTAAGAACTTCTTCCTGTGGGTTACGTCTTTATTGCCCCGAGCCCTTCAATTGTTAACGGTTATTCGTCAACTGAAATCTTCGACATATCCCGACCCCTTAGTAATAATTTCTGTTTCTTCCTGCTTAATCTTTCCGCTATCTTATTTATTTAACATTCCTTTTGTTATCAAAATGGTGATATTAACGATTTTCGCAATTATCGCCCAATTTCTATTCTTCCAGTCTTTTCGAAAATTTTTGAAAAATTGTTCTTTATTCGTTTATCCTATTACATCACTGGCAATAAATTAATTTCTAGCTCTTAGCATGGGTTCATTCCTAAACGGAGCGCAGACACAGCTTGTTTTGACTTGATTGAGTTTCTTATTTCTAATAAGCTTATGACTAACAATAAACTCGTGGTTTCTTTATTCTTTTGATTCTATCCCTCTTCCCTTTTAATCTTTAAACTCTCCTCTTTTTACATTATTCGTGCCCCTCCTTTAAATTGGTTGAGTAACTTCTTATCAAAAAGATGTTATCTCATTGAATCTATCTAATATTATGCTAATTCGTAATCTTGGTGTTTCGCAAGGATCTATTCTTTTCCCCCTCTTGTTTAACTTCCCTATCAAGTTTTATCTCCTATTGCGATCATTCTTTATGCGGGTGATGTCATTCTCTCTTTTGCCGATTTATCTATCCATTTCACACTTACAAAGGATAATTAACCAAGTTCGCTCTGTCTTAAGTCATTGGAATACTATTAATCAACTAACCTTAAACTATATCAAAACTAAATAGTTAATTTTTCACCAACGAAATAAGCGATTTGTTCCCTCTGAGCTTACCATTTATTAAAATTCACATTACTTTCTGCTATAATATCTCGATCTTCATCTATCACCCGATTTGTCTTGGGATACCCATGTCAAGGCTTCATTCAACGCGCTCAATCAAACATTAGGGATAATCTCTCGCCTACATTATCTTCTTTCTTGACTTTTCACTCTGTTATGGCATTCATTTCTGGGGCCCTATTTCTAATTTTAATTTAAATCGGCTATTTCATATTCAAAAGTGGTTTCTAAGAGTTCTTTTAAACTACGTAAACATGCTTCTGTCTCTCATTTGTTTACATTTTCTGGAGTAACCACAGTACATGTATTTCAAACTTATATAAAACAATTATGCATGTATTTGTTGGAGCATAGCTCCCTTATCAGTCACCATTGTAACGTCATCACGTTAAAACCACTAAACCAATAGTAGCCAAATCTCGCACTCGCTTACATGTTTGTGTGGTGCCTGAAGGTGGTTTGTATTAAAAAAAAAAACCCGGACATATGTGACGTCGTTGAAGAGTAATAAACGTTCCGGTTGAGCTCCGTGATGAGGTCCGTCATGTCCGTGCTATGTGGTGAAGCCGAACGCAAATTTCAATTGTCAATGCAGTCAGTAAAGCTAATTGTTGTTGACGAATTCTCAATGCTTGGACTGAATTTGCTGGGCAAAATAGACAACCGACTTTGTCAAGGAAACACAGAAAAACAACATGAAATTCTTGGCGGATATGCATTGCTGCTTTTGGGCGACTTTAATCAGTTGCTTCCTGTTGGTGATACACCTATGCATAAGCAACCGAATCCATCGTCTACTTTTGCTGTTCAAGGCAAATATGCGTCAAGTAGGTGAAAACCGGGCACCTTTTCGTGAACTACTCAATCGTTTCGCAGTTGGTGAAGTGTGTGAAGGTGGCTTTTTCTGTTAAAAAACTAGATTTGTAAGTTACAATCTTAACGAGAAAGCGCATTTTTCTAACGCCATTACATTGATGTCTCGCAATAAGGACATTTCGAAACACAGCGAATCATGCCTTCGTAACGTAGGTGTACATTCATTGCTGCTGAACACAATAACAACACTGCTCGGGAGGCATCATCTGACGAAGTACACGGTCTCCCTTCTTATCTGAAGTTGACAAAAGGTAGCAAGGTTCCAAGGTCTCCGTCTAAACCTATGGAAGTTAAAAGGATTGTGCAACGGAACGTTTGGTGAAGTGATGGACATCGCCTGTACAGCGAGTGCCGACTGTTTGCTATTGTGCGTGTTGGTAAAGTTTGAAAAATACACCGGACCAACACTTTATGATGAGTCGATTCCCATTTTCCCCCGTTCTCGTTAACTACAAAAATTCAAATGTGGCATGCACACGAAAACAAATTCCACTTCATGTTGCATATGCCATATCAATTCACAAATCACAAAGTATGTCGCTTCAAAAAGCGTTTATTGATATCGGCAAGTTAGACTTTGCTGCGGGAATGTCATATGTGGCTTTTTCACGGGTCCAGTCATTGGTAGGCATATTGATTGTTAAAGAATTTGATTGTAATCGCTTAACGTCGATAAACACCAACAAACAACTAGAAAACAAACATCAATTGACTTGAAAAGCTTGATAAACGCCTATTCCGTTTGAAATAAACATCTTCAACCCAATATAGCCGGCGTGGAAGTGGTCTAAGGGTTTGTTAGTTTGCCCTTACCTCATTTACCTGAATTTACAATGATAGTTACATTTCATGCTTCAATAAAGTAAGTCAATTAAAATGAACATACAACTTCATTTCAACTTAATGAAAGATTCCAAACGATGTTGATTTTCCAAGTTTCAGGTTCATCGGCCTCGGTGGCTCAGTGGTTGCGTGATCGCCTCTGATGCCCCAGGATGCGGGTTCGACCCCGGCCGAGGACGACGTGGGTTTCTTCAGGGGGAAAATCCTGAGATCACGCAGCCCCTATAACGCCGTCCTGAAATGACCATGGCAGTTGAAAAGGACGTTATTACCAAACAAACCAATCCAAGTTTCAGGTTCAAATCTCACCAAAACTTTGGAGTTTTATAATTTGCGGTATAAATCAATTTATTGTCCCTTATTTCAGCATTATCGTCAAGAAATATGAATAAGGTAACTCTTTTTTTCTGCCTGTCGCCCCTTTTTGAATGCAAAGTGGCCGTTTCAAATTAATGGAATACTGCGAGCGCCGTTTCAAATAATGGAATAGTCTGAATATTCCATTTCTATACCTCTTGAAAAGTTCTAAAACGTTGTTGCACGTATTCTGCTGTTCGTTTTCAGTAAGAGATATGAATGGGCGAAAGAGCGACGGCATTGGACTTATGATGACTGGAGTAAAGTGATTTTTTTTCGGAGTAATCGAAGTTCTCCATGATGTTTGGTGATCAAAGGCCACGTGTTTGGCGCAGAAAGCATGAAAGTACCTATGCATCTTGCCTGAAACGATCAGTGAAATATTCGGCAAGTAGAATGGTGTGGGCAGCGATGCCAGACCTGGGTTTTTCCACCCAGATCTAGGTTTTTTTCTATCCCAGCGACATCTGCTGAGAAAATAAAAACCCAGAAAAAAACCTAGATGAAAAAAACCCAGATGGAAAAAAAAATAAACCCAGGAAAAAACCCAAGTTCGGAAAGTCACTATAGAAAACCATTCAAATGTATATAAATGTAAAAATAAAGATTTATATATAAATGTATATAAAAATATATGTATATATAAACATCCCCTATTTAAATGTAAAAAGATGAAATAATTTTAAATGTAAACATCTAAATGTTGGTTATGGTAAATCAAATAATTACAATTACATTTATTGAACGAATAAACTAAAATATATCAAACCAGAAAATAATGAAACGCTTTTAAAAAGTTATATACATGAACAAAAAATTAATAATATAAAAATTAATTTTATGCATGAAGTAAAACCCACTCTGCCTTTTTAAAGCGGGCTGTGCTCTCTTCTGACCTTGAGGTCATTCTCTTGAAGTTTTCACATTTGTATTACATTTGTATAAGAAACAAGTTTCTTTATTCTTTTTTAAAACTGTTTTATTTCGGTTTGAGGTTCTCCCTCTCCCCTTCCTCTAATACAATATTGTGTTTTGTCTGAAGAGGTCTCTGAGATAGTTGGTGATGAAGACAAACACAGATTTGGGTGAAAAAACTTATTTCCGGCAATACTTCCGCTGGCAACGCTGGGTGTGGGGCTGTATGAGTGCTTATGGTGCTAATAAACTGCTTTATCAACTCAAAAATGAATTCCGTGTTCGATAAAGCAATATTGGAGACATTGCTTATTCCAGCAGGAGAAGCTAGGTTTTCCAACAGGATTTGTCCCCCGCCCACGCATCCAGATCAACCAAGGAATGGTTAGAAAGTCATCAGATGACTGTGTTGAAGTGGCCAGGCAACTCGCCTGACCTCAACCCCATTGAAAAACTTTGGGCAATAGTAAAGAAGAGCATTGCTGCTGGCCGACCAGGCACTAAAGACGCATATAAAGCATGCTGATGAAAATCTGGGACGCGATTTCTCCTGCGCAGTGTGAGTCACTAATTCAATCAATGCCTAGAAGAGTGAAGTCTCTATATGAAGCCAAAGGTGGTTCAACAGCCTATTAAGAAATGCGAAGTGTTTCAAGGGAGGTAAAATTATTGTTTCTTTTTGATGTTGGATGTTCAATGTAAGTTTACAAACACCTTCAATAAATTTGTGAAATGATTTTTGCAGTATTCCATTAATTTGAAACGACCACTTTGCATTCAAAAAGGGGTGACAGGCAGAAAAAGAGAGTTATCTTAATCATATTTATTGGCGATAATGCTGAAATAAAGGGGCAATAAATTGATTTATGCCGAAAATTATAAAACTTCAAACTTTTGGTGAGATTTGAACCTGACACTTGGAAAACCAACATCGTTTGGAATATTCTATTAAATTGAAATGAAGTTGTACTTGTAATTATAAAGTTTGAATATATTAAGTGATTAATCCATGTTAAATTAGTTTAAAGCCTAAACTTCCAACTTGCCAGCAAATGAAATTGATGGCTTTCTAGTTTACAAAGTCTCCAGTGGTTATGTAACTCTTCCATCTTGCTTTATTATCCAACGCCAGTGCGAGTTTCATTCCTATTCCACTCGCTCCGCGAGATCCGTTCGAATTCCTGCTGCTAGAATCAGATGGTGGTCCTTCTTGCATGAAGCCATCTGGTCTTCGTCGTCCCCGGCCAATTTAAAAAAAAAAACAAAATATTTTCTTACCATTAATTTTCTTATTCTCTGCATGTTATTTTGTTTTTATCCGCCCAGACACCTACCTCGTCGGCCTCTGGCCGGATACATTTTGCATTCACTGACAATGTAAATAAATAAATAAATAAAATAAAATATGCTCAAACGTGTTGAGCTATACCTCCAGGAAAATGGCGATCATTTCGAACTTTTCTCTTCAAATTCCTTTTCAATGGTACGTACATAATTAAATTTCATAACTTCAGTATATATTTCCGCGCTAAATTTTGATGTGTTTGTACGATAAATTCAGGAAGAGTGAATAGGGGAACTGTTAGAACACTCTGTATAGCAAGAGCACACAAGATTTAAGTATAATAGTGCCAATTTACACCTTGGTATAATAGGTATCCACAATTAGTTTGTTCATTGTCCTTTTTTTGCTGTAATAGTGCCAATACTAGAAAAGAAAAAATAGTTGAGAATACGCAAGCTTGCATTACCAAATTTTATTTCAACTTACAAGGGAATCCCACATAGCCTATCCGCTTTAACAATGGAGTCTTTGTATGGTTATGTATGCTCAAATTTTTTCGTTTTCGCGGTTTATTTTGAAAGAAACAAAATGTAACATATTTCAAAAGCTTCAGATGAGTAACAATTTGGTGGAAATCTGTGACATACATGTTCGAGGGATTCCCTTGTTAGTATTTTTTCAAAAGCTACATCTTTAATAAAAAGTTTGCTTCTGGAAGCTGGCCTTGACTATCTCAATTAATAATGATAAATTTTGTACAAAGAATTACCTTGTGTTTAAAATCATCTTTGATTAATAATTTAAAAAGACATTTATGAGTAAAGGCTGGCTGTAGGTGACAGCACACATCGATGCAAACATCCGCTCCCCAATACCATTTCCGATAGCCGACTAGCTGCTATTTTTTACACTCTTACAGGTTTTTCGAATGCTGAAATGTATTTTCAAAAATATGCTGTTTGTAGAAATAAAAATGCATTTTGCGAAACAATAAAAAGCAGCTTGTGGAGTCTTTCAATGCAATTGAAGAGACATTCAGCAAGCTAAAATAGTGTTCAAATATGGGAGATTAAACAGGGTTAAATGTGGATAAAAAGATAAACAGACGGGGAGAGCTCTGGGGGGCCCAAAAAAATAAAATGAACTACATTTTTATTAGATGTTTTAAGACCTTGCCCTAATTTCATCAACCAAGTTTTTAAAATAGGTTTGTGTCTGTCTGTCTGTCTGTCTGTGTATGTCCCCAAATAATTTAATTTTTTTAATTCTGGTTTTGGATTCTGAAAGATCATCAAAAAGTAGAATAGGAACGACTCAACGACCAATCTTCTATCTCTTTATAGAAGGAGATGGAACCAGAAACTGTGGACATCTTTCTTTGAATAGTGTTTTCCTGTTGTTCTTGTTGTTCTATCTCTTTGTTTTCATCGATAAAATCAAGTTGGAAATCTAAAGATCATTAAATTTTTTAAGTTTTGAATTCAATTTTATCGATGGAGGCTCGGTCTTTGAGACATTCCTTTATTATCTTTACGATTCCAAAGTCAGAATTTCAAAAATCTAAAATTTTTTGCGACACACGCACAGACTCATAGATTTCAACGAACATATAGCTGCCGCCACGTAAGTTGAACGATCTTTTTGACATGCGCAGTAAGCCATCTCATCAATATGCTTTGTCTGGATTTTACCCATGATGCACTTGTCGGTGACCTATAGTAATGGTGGAGATATTGTTGAAACGTGGAAAGCCTATTAAAAGTCATAATATAAAACAAATTGCATTCGAGTCGACTATTCTGCATCATTTTTTAATTTATTAATTTCATTTATCTATTTAAAAGAAAAAACGAAAATAGAAACTAAATAAAAATACGAAAACAATGTTTCGAAAACGAAAGCGGATGTTTTATGGAATAGCTAAACGATTTATTCCCCGTTACCGTCTATTGGCTGGCGTTAGAAATGACGTCATCCTGTCGTTCAATTTATGTGGCGGCAGCTATAAATGCTGTTTGACACTTGATGACACACATTTGTAAATTATCAAAATGGCAAATGTCGTCTGGAGATAGACATTGAACATTGGAATTCTGGCGGGATTGAAGAGAAACACTTTATTCGTGTTAGGGGTTACTTGCATCCTAGCATAACCCAAATAAACAAACACAAAATAAGTTTAAAGCTGTAAAAGTGGATGCATGTATAACATAAAAAGAAGATGAATTCCTTTGATTTGACTTATTAAAAAACAATTTCTTAAACGCTCGAAGACGGTGAAAACTCTAGGAAAATAGGCGTCTGTCTCGAGTGAAGAGACTCTTATTTCTATTATTTATACAGGAAGAGGGGTTAGGTCAGGTTAGGTTAGGTTAGGCTCTCTGGAGCTCCTTATAATCAACGTATTTCGGTGAAACTATGGAGTAGAGAATTCCGAAGAAAGAATGTGCTTGTCACGGAATTTCTAATTCCATCGTGAATTCCGGTGACGCAAACGCTCGCTTTCGTTCTCGGGTATTTTACAATTCCGGGCGGAATGGGAGACGATGTCATCAGCGTCATAACCAACATCAAGACGCAGGAGCCAATGGGAGGACGAGGAGAGATTCAAGTGCGGAATCGGGGAAAGAGAGAAGAGAGAGGAAAAGAAAGAGATGTGAGACGATCGAGGACGGTTGTGCGAAAGTCGAGCTCCCGGGAAAAACGGCACGAAGACATATTTGGTGTTATGCTATCGGCAAGCTGGTCGGTAGAGTGATTCCTCGAGCCCCCACGACGGAGACGGCTACGGGACAGCTAATTGCGTCGTCGGAGAACGCCACGTCGTGCGGGAAAGCCAAGCGGGCAGAGATTTGTTCTTACCAGGAGCGAGATAGACAGCTTGGCGATACGTACGCCTTCTCGCCATGCGGAAACCCTTCTCAAGGACTGCTGCGGTCGATAGCCGACTACTTCTTCGTAGCCGTAAGTGTTACCTTTATTGTGGGCGGAAAAGCCAATCTAATAAAAGTTGCTTTTAAGGAGCTCGCTCGCGAAGACACGAAGATTTGTGGTTTATGGCCATATGGAATGGGTGCTTATTTGAATTTCCATTTTGGCTTCACGATAATTAAGAGCCAGTAATGTGCAGTGCGTCGCATAAGGCAATTCCTCGTCTCGTTATTTTCTAATGCTAATTTAAGGATATAATTTTCTGTAAAGAAAAAAAATATTTAAAAGGAGGAAGTTTTCCGTCCCTGTGTTTAGACATTTTATGTCGTAACTTATTGCTTGTTTCAAGTGTGTGTATTTGACCCGTTTAATTGAAGTGTTTTGCATAATTAATTTAACTTGGCTCAACTGTTAATAATGATGTTATTTCTTTACGGGTATTTATAGAGCTCAAGTGAATATGCTTTAATTACCAGGGTTATTGGACTACAAAGAACTTTGTGCTCAACATGTTAGACAGTCACGTTGTTACGTCATAGTTTGTTTCCTGTATGTAGGCGTTTGTTGTGCTACTGTTTTTATTAGAAATAGTGACGTTTACCCGGACATTGGACTATTTACTGAATAAGACTATATTTTGTTTCTGCCTACTGAAATTTATTTAGGCAGCTTAGTTTTATAGCGTTGCTTGTTGATAGCTGCATGACAATATACATGTATCGCATTACTCATGTGATTTTCTGATTGAATTCTTGTTTCTAAGAAATTATACCAATAAGCATTTAACTTAAAGGATATTTATGTATATTCTGTTTTAGTGTATGTTATATATATACAGGGTGTTTTTGAATTGAATACAGATTTTTTGGGAGATGATAGAAGAGGTCCTTAGAAGTATTTTTTGTCATATGAACATGGGGTCCCTGCAGCTCCGTTTACTTACAATACTGCATTGAACAATCGAATGACACCGGGACGCAGTGTGCGTTGGTAGGCCTAGATTATTAAGTACCGAAAGGTGCTTTATGCTATCAGTGTGGGGAAACGTGTCTGTCCGTCTGTCTGTCTGTCTGTCTGTCTGCCTGTCTGTCTGTCTGTCTGTCTGTCTGTCTGTAACTCAAACTCCTCCGAGGTTATGAAAGATTTTCAAAATCTGTTTTCGTCAGTCGATGAATATGGTTCATGCCACGAACCAGTTACAAATATTATCTAAATCGGTTCTTTGGCACGTGCACAAATGGTACCTCTATTTTCCCGCCCAGCAATTTTCAATGGGAAGAAATATTGAGTAATATATCAAACAAATCGTAATGACGAGATAGATGCGGTTATTCATTACTATTTTCGTCAGTCGATGAATATGGTACATGCCATGAAAAAATCATAAATTTTATCTAAATCGGTTCATTAGCACGTCCACAAATGGTACCATCACGACCCCACCTAGCAATTTTCAATGGACAGATATATTAAGTAATATGTCAAACAAATCTTAATGACGAGATACAAGCGAATATAAATTACTATTTCGGCCAATAAATATGGTGCAGGAAATGAACCATTTTGAAAATTGTTGCAATCGAAACATTGGCACGTGCACTAATGGTACCTTTATGACACCTTCAAAAATTTTCAATGATAAGATATGGCATGTAATATATCAAACAAATTGTGATGATGTATCGTAAATGAATAGCACGTACAAGTAATGATAGTCCAAATTGGTTTCAAGGAACCTGGTTTAGTGGAACCATTCTGGTTTAGTGGAACCATTATGGTTCATTGGAACTTTCAATACCAAAATATGGCATGTAATATATCAAACGATTTGGAATAAGGTGCCATGAATGATTATAACGTAAAATTCATGATAATCCAAATTGGTTTCAAGGAACCTGGTTTTGTGGAACCATGATGGTTCATTGGACCTTTCACTGCTAAAATATGGCATGTAATATATCAAACAACTTGGAATGATGTGTCAAGAATGAATGCAACGTAAAATTAACGATAGTCGAAATTGGTTTCAAGGTACCTGGTTTAGTGGAACCATTATGGTTCATTGGAACATTCAATGCTAAAATATTGCATGTAATATATCAAACAACTTGGAATGATGTGTCATGAATGAATATAACGTAAAATTAATGATAGTTGAAATTATTTCAAAGGTACGGGGTTTAATGGTATCATAATGGTCCATTACAAACTTCCAATGTTAACATAGGGCGGTTTAAAAATATAGTTCCGCGAATGGTTTAGTTTAACCTTTCGGTACTTGGTTATGTCATTCCTTAATGGTTTATTTTATTTTTAACAATTAACACAAGCAATCTACTGTAATAACACAAGAGCAGTTAGAGATTATCTAAATGAGACATATCCTGGTCGTTGGATAGGTCGTGGCGGACCAGATGCTTGGCCACCGAGATCGCCAGATCTCACACCGATGGGTTTTTTTTATGGGGAAGCATAAAATCAATGGTGTACTCCGAACCCGTAGATACCGAAGAAGAATTGGCGGCTCGTGCTGTCGCGGCAGCAGGTGACATCAGCGACCGTGCAAATCAACTGTTTCCACGCGTACATCAATCCATCATAAGGCGTTGCGAATTGTACTATGAAGCAAATGGCGGTCATTTCGAACAATTACTTTAAAAGTTATTACAGTAGAGTCTGTTTACCCTATGGGTTACGAACCGTAGCCGATATATTCAAGTATTTTGATTGTGATAAAGTATTGCTTGTATGATTTATATATTACAGTTGGATGCTTATTTAAATAGCGACGGCTATACATTTTTGTACCTAAGTATTGGTATTTAATCTTGCTGAAGATTTGTTTGTTTAGAGTACAGGCTAGTTTAGCTTATGCCATTCAATTAATGTTTGATTTGCTACTCCTCTTAAGTTAAGTTGGATTAGGTGAATAAGCTTATCTATTGTTTCCTAAATTTAGCCTGGGTGATTATAATATGTGAATCAATATTGCATTTATTATTTTGATGTTTGCTAGGCATAGTTTGCTAATTTGTTTTGTGACCTACCTTTGCTATGCCATATATTTTATTCTCTACTTAATTCAATTATTATTTTTGTTAATAAACATTTACTTCTTATTTCTTAATCCGTGCACTGTTGCATGTCTTTTAATTTTCACTGCGCTACTCTCATGTTTAGCATTATCCCCATGTGACAGTGTTCTACTGGTGAATTTTAGTTTTAGAAACGCACCAATATCATCACCTAGCTTCGCTACAAAAACCTCGTCATTTGAAAGACCTTCGAAAAGAGTCGAAGAAATGGGTTAGAAATTTGAAGAGGCTGTGGAGTTGAGTGTCCTAGCAGGAATGGGACGATGGCCGATTGCGGACGAAGATGGTGAGGAAATAGCTGTTGCTGTGGCTGACAAAGCATGTCCCTGTTATTCTGAGAGAATTGCTCGAACGGTGGTACGTGAATTGTTCATCAATAGTGGCACAATGAAGAAGGAGGTGCAGTCTATTTTACCGTTTATGGTGCAACAGTTAGAGCCGCAAGATTCGCACCAACGTCCTATTTTCTAATGCCGCATGAATGAGTCGCTTGGGCATTTTGTCCAGCCATTGAGTAGAGCTCTTTTTCAAGCCTGGAACAGACTTCACTTTTCGAGATCAAAGCTACAGTTTCAGGTATCTCAATAAAAGAACGTAAAACAATTGAGTTCAGTCCATGGGATTGGTTGACAACTTAATATGCGGATATACAGGGTGATTCAGTCAATTTCTGACCATTTCACTCGAATGACGTGCATTAGGGATAAACAATTGAAAGAATATGAGCGCCATATCGAATTTCTAAATAGTTGGAGTTTGTATTGTTGCAACGGCGCTGCATGAAAATCGTATTGTTGAAAAATGGCGCCCGCTTTATCAACAGAGCAGAATGCAAGGCTGTCGAATGGTATTTCGAGATAAAATCACCTGTAACCGTGCAAAGAAAGTTCCGGAAGGAGTATAAGTGTCGAGACGCACCAGGCAGGCAAGCAATCATGGATTTTGTCAAGCAATTTCGTGCCACTGGATGTTAAAGGCAAGAAAAAACGCGGGAGCGAAGCTCGTGTTCGAACGGCCGAAGTTGTCGAAAATGTTTGCACAAGGTTGGTCAATTACCCTACCAAAAAAATCTGTTCGCCGCCTATCCATTGAAGAAGGGCTGTCGTATACCACGACGTGGCGAATTTTGAGAAAGGATTTACACTTGTTCTCGTATAAGATCCATGTTTAACAGACACTGGAAGACAGAAGCGACAACAATTTGCGATGGAGTTTGGAGCAGAAATGGAAGCCAATCAGGACATTGTGGACAACCTGTGGGTGTCAGATGAGGCCTTCTTCCATCTGTCAGGTGACGTTAATAAACACAACGTTCGTTTTTGGGGTTCCCAGCACCCTCATGAGATCCATAAGTCACCTCTTCATCCACGAAAGGTTATGGCTTGGTGCGCGATTTCCAAAAGAGGCATCATTGGTCCGTTCTTTTTTGAGGGCACCGTAACGTCACAGGCTTACTTTAACATGTTGGAAACCTTCATCCCCGAGCTGCGAAGGAGGAGTATACTGCTTCGACATCAATGGTTTCAACAGGACGGGGCTAGGCCTCACACCACTAATAAAGTGCTAGACTTTCTCAATCAGAAATTCGGAAATCGTGTCATTTCAAACAGGTTTCCAGATCGATTCGAGGATGGCTTTCTTTGGCCCCCTACGAGTCTTGACCTAAACCCATGTGATTTTTATCTCTGGGGGTTCCTTAAAGACAGTGTGTTCACTACAGCACCAAGAACCCTAGACCAGCTGCGACAAAGCATCGTCGACTGCTGCACCCTTGTGGATGCAGAAATCCTGGAGAGAGTTATGAACAACCTCACCATTCGGCTGCGAGCAGTTCAAAACGTTCGTGGTGGCCACATTGAGTATCATCAAGACTTTTCCACGGGAATAAAAACTCCGAACTGCCTAAAATATCATACTGAAATGCTAAGTTTGTAAACATTAATGGGTCAATAAATCATAGTACTGAAATGGTCAGAAATTGACTGAATCACCCTGTAAATAACAGTGTATATGGTCTGCTACTGAGCTGATTCACAGTTGTTGTCTCTTCACGCTTTTACGAGGATAGCGCAGAAAGTAATGCACCACAATTTTTTTCTCCGTCCCCAACAATGGTACGAATGCGAAACTTGAGATATGCATTCTTTGAAGTTTTCGGAGTGCGCGCGCAAAGTTTTTCTTTCTTCCGAAAGATAGCGTACGTGCAGCAATGGAATAACATGGCGTCTGTAAGTGATGTACGTTACAAGCAGCCTGTCGTCATTGAATTTCTCACTGCGGAGCAAGAAACAGTTGGAAACATTCACAAACGTTTATGTGCAGCTTATGGAGCATCAGCAGTTGACAGAAGTACGGTTAGTCGCTGGGCACAGATGGTGAGGCCATCAGAAAGCGGTTCGGCGGAGCTCCAAGATTTGCCGCGGCTGCGTGAACAGAACAAGAACTGGTACCGGTAGGACATACACGCCCTTGTGTCTCGCTGGAGGAAGGCCATAGAACGGGACGGAGATTATGTGGAAAAATAGGGAGTGTAAAAGAAACATCATTCTTTCCTGGGTATAAGTTTCAATGCGTTCAATAAATAATTAATGAATAAAAATTAGATGTTCTATGAGGATTTTATACACGCCATACCTCAGATGTTTAAATTATTGATGAAAAATTTTCTACTAAAGTGCAGGATTTTATCGATATGTTTCAGTCTCAGTCGTATTTATCAGGTTTATACAGCAATGGCAGAATAGCCTATGAGAACGAAGCATCGATGATTAATCTACATAACGAGGCTTCCATAATGATTAATCTATGTGCGCCTTTATTCAGAGTTCAATTGGATTGTATTCCTCCGGTTTGATAAAATAATTTTACATAAACAGCTTCATCTGTTGGTTTCTCTTTCTGATAAATTTTTACATAGCGAGAATTAAGCATGTTACTCCTTAAAGACAACTTCAGCAGAAATGGGCATCCCCAAACCAATCTGTTTACGCTCAATGTGCAAAAAAAGAAAAAATGTACAAAATGAAGAGAGCCTTGCAGTACAACATTTTAGGACGAAAATCATCCGACTAGTTTCGGCATTTAATCCCGTCTTCATCAGGGTACAAGAGAAAGGGATTGGGGGGCGGGGAGAGGCTAGCAGCCCTTACATAGCGATACAATGTACAAAAAAAATAAGTCTAATAAAAATAGAAAGAAAACACCTATTCAAAACTAGATCAAAAGATAAAAAATTAATTCTAATTTCCATAAAATAGTTCCCTTTCCAAAATAGAGTTCATACTTCTAAATTCGTTACAAACTTGTGAGAAGGAGGCAAGGTCTTTTTGAAAGACGATTTAGAGCCAAGGGCTTACATAATTCTATGCTATTTGACTCATTAAAATTTATATCAATGATGGAGCTGATGCCACTAGAGTACAATCGACAGTCGAACAACGGAGTGTACTTTTCTTCGTGTGGGACGGAGTCAGCGCTTTCACATACATTGGTGGTCACAGAAATAAGACACTTAGAAATATTACATTATTATCAACATAATATTTAATACAAGAATACTTCTTTTGGAATAATGAATTGTTAAGCAACAAAAAGTTATGAAATTAAATGCTTCATGTAATAGTATTGTTGTGATTTCGTTTTTAACACAAACACAGAAATAAGACACCAACAAATAAGACAATTAAGCAATAAACATCGAATCAAATTTTATTTTGTGGTTGAACACCCTTTATTTCTGATTACTTCTTGTAATCTCTTATTCATACTTTCAATTAGACGGTGGCATTGTTCCACTGAAACATTCTGCCAAGCTGTTTCAATTGTTGCCCACTATTGGATTAAATTTGAAGGTCTTTCTTCACTAATTTTCGTTTTCACATGTTCCCGTAGGTTCTCTATTGGATTGAGGTCCGGGGGGCTCTGTGGTGGCCAATCCAAAACTTTAATTCTATTTTCTTCCAGCCATTTTGTTACAGATTTGGCTTTGTGTTTCGGATCGTTGTCATGCATCAATGTCCATGTAACGGGCAAATTGTTATCTGCGAAGGCCTCCTTACATTTTCTAAGATATTCTGTAAGAATGATGATCCATTATTCCGGTGATTTTATGCAGTGGGCCTGTACCGTGCCAGGATATTGCTCCCCAGACCATGATTTTACCTCCGCCATGCTTTACTGTTTTCACTGTGTATAGTGGGTCATTTGAACAATTTTGTGGACGGCGTACATACACTTTTCCATCCGATCCAAACAAATTAAACTTTGATTCATCAGTCCACACATTTTTTTCCCCCAAATTCCACCGGTTTATATAAGTGTTTCTTAGCAAATTCCGATTCTTTCTTTCGATTGATGGGTGAGACAAATGGCTTCTTCTTGACAATACAGCCACGTAAAGAAAATTCATTCAATCGTCGTCTGACGGTTTTTGAAGAGACATTTACATTATAATCAGTTGCCAATGTGTGCTGAAGTTGCTTGGACGTCTTAAATGTGTTGCTTTTACTCATACTGGCAATAATTCGGTCTTCTTTAACAGTAGTTTTACGTGGTGGAGGTTTTCTGATTTTTCTCTTTGAACATGATTAATGGCATTATAAACCATGCACCTGGAACATTTGAGCATTTGTGCAATTTTGGAAGTGGTGTAATTTTTACTTTTCAGTGTCCATATCAGTTCAGGCCCACAATGTTTATTTTTTCCCATGATTTGAAACTAAAAAATATTGCAATAATATTAGGGATCAAATAAATGCATAGTAATAAACTAAATAAACGAAAATATTTATTATCTACACATAAAACGCAAAATGATAGTACTGTCTTATTTCCTTGTCCAGGGTGACTTTTATCACTTCACTTCAATTTCACAATAACTTTAGTGTCCTTCTAATATCATGTCATTCATCAGATTACTCTAAAATAGCTTAAAATTTATTGTTATGCAAATCATGTGTTAACTTCAAAGATTATTCCAAGTTGTTAAGATAAGGAGGTGAATGTCTTATTTCTGTGACCACCACTGTATCTCACTCTACCTCAATAGGTAAGAAGCCTGTTGGACCCAAAATGTAACTTGTAGAATAACATTGACGATTAAATGCCAAAAAAAAATAAAAGAAGAAAAAAAGAAAGAAAGAAAGAAAGAAAGAAAGAAAGAAAAGAAAAGAGAGACCACAAAAACCCAGTAATCCGGGAAGGAAACATTGTTAATGTCCTTAAAAATAATATCCAGAATGTGCCGCTGCTACCGATACTTCACGTGCAGGGAGTGCTTCAAAATTCTTGTCACAAGGTCGTTGCTTCATTTTCTCCAGCAACTTCTTCAGAAGGTCTTGAACAAATCTGCCTACATGTATCATTTCAAAGTAGCTGTGAATGGTTGGATTTTTCGTTGTTCTTTTGTCTAGCTGCCCAATCGCCCTCGGGGTCACATTCTGAATCGATTGAATCTCGCTCCATCTACTTCTGCATATGGTCGGCGTAGAGGAGAATAGTCCTGTTAATCATCTTGTACAGGAGTAGCTTGTTGAAGATTCTATGGGCACTTGCGACCTATAAAAGAAATTAGACTGGAATAAGCCCATTTTTGTCACATGATGTTTCGAGGAGAATCTACAATCACACAAAAGTATTTGTATTTATCGACCCAGTCTTACTATTTGTCGTATAAAACGAGCGTGTTTTTGCGTACGTTTAGTTTCAATAGACAATTATCGACGTTTAGTTTCAACCTCCAGTTTTTGAATCAGCATTCAATTGGATTCGACGAAAAGTCTTGGATTAAAGGTCATTTCAATTGGATTGCTTTCCTCAGGTTAAATAAAATTATGTTTCATGTCCCCTTTGCAAATAAGGATGATATGGGAAAAAATGAGCACTGCCTCTTCATTTACTGTGGGACATCCTGCATTTTCAAATAACACAGGATGATACATAGTTTCTTTTTCAACAAGTCTCCGTGGCGCAATCGGTTAGCGCGTTCGGCTGTTAACCGAAAGGTTGGTGGTTCAAGCCCACCCGGGGACGTTAACATTTTATGTTTTGCTAGCTGGGAAGATTATAACTCTTAAGAATAAAGATTCGCTAATGAACTTGTTTTTTTTTTTTTCATTTCTTCCAAACCAGTTCAACCCCCTTAAAAAGCATGTCGGATATACTGTACCATGACCTCCTTTATTACTCCATGTCGGGAGTAATAAAGGAGGCCATGACTGTACACTAAATTCTTCGCTTATTTTAATCCCAAATTATTTGATAAATTCGGCCATTCATACATTTGCGCAAAAAATCTCATTTTTTAAATTACCCAATCCAGATGACTAAACCAAACATAAGATAGTCATTACACACTTTTACTGAACTTCACTTGTTTGCAGATTTTGTATTCGATATTTTGCCCACTGCCTGACTACCTACAGCTCTGCAACTTTTCCCAACGGTGTCTTATCGATGACAATGCATGTTTCAATCGTTAGTTTCACTAGTCTTTCATTTATTCGTAAGTTATTTAATATTTAAATTTAATCTGTATGCAGTGGAATCATGACGTAACGACTGCCTATATTGTTGTTTATTGTTATCGTTGTTAATTGTCTTATGTAATTGTTGTTAATTTCATCATCAATGCTAGCAAAGTTGTTGATTGTGACGTCTTTGTGGTGAGGATTGTTTATGATTAGCCAGCGTAATGTGTTGTAAACGCTTTCCCGAGATACAAACGTAGCCGACTGGGCAGACTTCCAAGGTTTTGTTGGTTTTATAGTTATCATATAAAAGCTTATATTTTTTTTTAAATAAAGACTAAAAAGAATAAAATAAAATATATGAAATAAAAATTTTAAAGAACACACTTTCACCTTAAAAACTGCAGTAAAAAGTAAAAAATATAATTTTAAAAAAAGGTAAAATTGTGGTGGCGCGTTTAATACTAAATTTTAAAAAGTAAAATAAACGCGCCACAACACTTTTACCTTTTGTTAAAAAATTAGATTTTTTACTTTTTACTGCACTTTTTAAGATGAAAGTGTGTGCTTTAAAATTTTTATTTTATATATTTTTTAAAAAATGCTGTCACTATTCTTAGTATTGTCAGCAATTCAAAGTAAATAATAAATAAATTATTGTTGCGCCGGGTCATTGTTGCCATACACAGAGAGAGTTACAAATTATTTTTTTTAATTATTTAATTAAACTAGCAAGCCAAGTGAAAATGATTTTAGTCAGTACCACGGTCTATAGATATTCATGATCATCGAGCTCCATTGTTAAAATGAAGCTAAAGTTTCTAGCTCCCAATAGGGCAGGAACTCTATTGAAAAGTGGCGCTGCATGTACATTCGGCCCAAAAACGCCTGCAGCGCCGCCCTATCGACAGACAGAAACTTTACTTTCATTTTCAGTTTCAATGAAAAACCTCTATCGCAGGTCACGGTCGGCCCTGATTCGATCTATGCGGCACCTGGCGCGATCTGTTTTCTTTAGCTTCTCGAAACAATGGAAAATGGCCGAAGCTCGATGACCGTGAATATCTATAGACCGTGGTCAGTCAACACCACCTAAAGAGAAAGCCTGAGCGCGGAAACGTCATACATTGTTACATCATGATATGAAGTCATAATTTAGAGCTTATTATTGGTAGAAATGTGATTAAAGATGACTTTTTATAGTGATGTTGTAACGGTCAGTTTTGACGTTACAATTTTGTCTTTCTCCTCGCTCTTTCTTCCTCTCCCCCCTCTCTCTTTTGTCTCGCAACAGTTTCCTGAAAGAGGATCCCGATCGAGTCATTGCGAAATTGTTGGTTATAAATTGATTGTTGACGTAAATTGTGGATGGTCTTTATGATGAGTCGAGACAAACAATGGTTGAAATCCACGATGTTACGCCAACAATGAATTTTTTAGTACGAGCTACCAGTCAACACCACCTAAACAGAAGGCCTGCGGACAGAAATTTCATACATTGTTACATCATCATAAGTCGACCAGATTACGGGCTTATTATTGGTTAAAACACGATTAACAAAGGACGACTTAGATGATGTAACAATGTATGAAATTTCTGTGCGCTGGCCTTGTCTTTAGGTGGTGTTGTACCAGTCGTTAAAGAAAGGAATTGAATTTCTATAAAAAATAAGCAGTAGAACGACGGCAGCCATCGCAGAAGCATGATGATGAGGAGGGACTTGGTTGAAAAAAAATTCTTTCCCAGATGATGATTCGACACGACAAGTTACTCGGTTTTCTACCGATGAGACGAAAGATATCCCGGATAGAAAGCAAAGATGAACGAACCCGGTCAGAATTTGACGTCGTTATAGATGATGATCAATAATTGAAGTCCTATAAATGAGACAAATCGCTGACCAAACATCGGATACACGAAAAAAGGAGACTGAGACAAGAAACGTTTCGGTATTGAACATAGTATTGGGCCATGTTATCGTCAAATAGCTTTTATCGATTATGTTGTTTTGCGTATTTCCATTCCCAGGTTATTCGATTTCCCTCTGAGAAGAAGCGGATCCCCGACGAGGTACTTCACGGGTTCTCTTCGACGAAGTCATTCACGGCGATGAAACCAGTGTTGCAGAGCATGGAATCGCAGTTGGTGTCGTAAGGGTTGATTTTAAGTTAGCGCAGTAAGATCCCTACTAATACCCTCAAAGTCGTGTGTTTTGCGGCTTTGAGTCTCCCACCCTCTCCTCCGTTATTGTTAGTATAGAAGTTAATTTTCCCTCCCCTCTTGCTGTTACCTAAACTCATACCTCCTAGTTTCTGAAAGAGCGACCGCCATAACCAAGATTTGCGACCACAGTTCTGGCTTTCCTGAGATACATTAGTGATTCTTAATAGTTGCGAAATACGGAAGAGATCGATGAGATAAACAAAAAAACGTTGAGAACGTTGAGATAAACAAAAACAAAAAAAAATATTCTCCTGACTGTGTTTAAAAGAGATAATTTAAAAATCAATAGACGTAGAATACTTACCTGGAGATTTTAAGAGACGTTAGCGAAGAGACCTAAGGTAAAAGAAAAGATGATGAATGACTTTGAAGACTTCTGATAGTTAAAATAACTAATCTCGACGACCCCGAAAATACCCGTTTGTATGGATTAATTTGGACTTCTGAACTCTAAACCGTTTCTAGAATTTTCAATTGATTATAGCATTCACATCTGTTTGTTACAAATACCTTTTTTTTTATTTTATTTTTCTTTCTGAACGCCCGGTGGCGAAAAAAAAAAATAATGACTCAGCTGTGGAGACACTTGTTAGTATGTCTTACCTTGAAGAAAAATTTCTTCATTTGTTGTAAATTTCGGTAGCAAACGAAATTGTACAATAAAGCCCCGGTTATTTTTTGTCAGACATAGTTGTTTCTGCGATGAACTTATTTTATAACCAAACACATGGAACCTCTTTCTTTCTTTTATCCTCGGAAAGTTTAAAGAGAAGATGAGTGTCCGAGTTCATTAATACTCGAATAACATTTGGATTGATAACTGAAACTAGAAACCTCTTTGTTAATACTTTGTTGTTTTTTTTTCTTTTATTTTCCGGTTTAGGAAGAGCGTTGAACGGGGAACGTTGCGTCGACCAAAGAAAAGACAACCTAATGCACTTTCGCCCGTTACAATGTAACAATGTACGAAATTTTCGCGCTCAGGCTTGAATAGAGGTGGTGTTGGGTCAGTACACATGCAAAGAGCGACATCGGATGAACAACCAAATATTGCTTTTACAATGACGGTTTAACACATTGTTCTGTTGACAATTGTTTATAATCGTTGTTATAACATTATTATTAGATTTTAATTTCAAGCACGGTCTAGAATACAATGGTCCGAAAGCCCCATTGTTAATCCGCCAATCACGAGTTTTGAGGACGGAAGTAGACATCAACGCGAGGCCAACGAGACAACAAGGCCTGGAAGCGACAAAGTCACCTGACCAACTGGGTGCTAGCAACAATCCAACCTTCATTGTCTCCATCTTGGACGTTGACAATCAGCGTTTTTCCTTTTGTTGGAAACAATGAAGGTTGGATTGTTGCTAGCACCCAGTTGGTCAGGTGACTTTTTCGCTTCCAGGCCTTGTTATCTCGTTGGCCTCGACATCAACGATTAATAAAGAGTCGGATGTAAACCCTTACAAAAATGAAAAATCACAAAACAGAAAACACATTTGATAAAACATGTATCATTTGCAAAATTTGTATTGGTTAGGCTTCGGATAATCGTGTACAAATAGTGGTTAAATAGTTGGGGTCCAAGAACAGTGCCTTGCAGTACATCATCTTTTACATCACGCGACATCGATATCAGAAAAGCTACTCGATGCTTAACGAGAAAACATCGAGGTCAGCATCGATGTCAGAAAAACTACTCAGTACTTAATGAGAAAGCATTGATGTTTTTGTTAACTGCATTCTGCTATATCAAGAACAGCAAAATAATAATATAACATGAGACAGCCAAAACTGCGGACACTAGGATAACATCAAACGAAGAAAAAGAAATCACTATGTAAATTAGTAAATTACTGTTTCTTAAGAGCATATTTACTCTTTAGGAGGTAATGATCGGAATTCAAGAATAAAAACACTATTGTAAAGTGGATTCATTGGACTTTCAAAAGACAGCTCTCGCTTCTTTAAATTTTTAGGGCAAAATTAATCCCTCTTTTGAGGTTGAAATTAGGAGAACTGGATTAGCCGATTAACATATCCCCTTTGCAAATAATGCTAACTTGTCCGAAAGTTTTTTTGAACAAATATGTTTATCTATATATATAAAAATTCAGGCTCAGGGTGCGTCTGTAAATGTTCTAAAAACTTTTGAACCACTTATCCTTTTGAGCTCATACTTGTACCAAATGTTCGTTAGGTTCAGGGTAAGGTTTACATTGCCGAATGTCAGGTTGGCCCAAATCGGAAAGGGTAAAAATATTTTGCTTGATCTGTTTGTCTGATATGAGCTACGATATGCGCGGACCAACAATGGGTGAGGTCAAAAATGCTAACATCGAGTTAGTGAAAAAAGCCATTGTTGCTATGATAGTCAACAATACGTTAACAATCGAGCAATAATCAATGCTTCACCAACCCAACTCGGTATTTGAATTTTTGACCTCGCCCAATGTATGTCATATAGTTTCTGCAACAATAGGCCATAAAAAATTACTTGGCTATGGTCATGGATGAAGAAATACAGGATGGGAAACTCCATTGTTTAAAGCGTGATTTTTTTTTTCACTTGCGCTCTCTGGCCATTTGCGTGGGCATTACTCTCTATCCAGCAGACAACTTTACTTTTCCTAATTGGCCTCGATGGCTCAGTGGTTGCGTGATCTCCTCTGATCAACACCTCCTAGACAGAAGGCCTGATAACGGAAACGTCAAACATTGTTGCATCATCATTAGTCGACCATTGTTTATCCTATTTCTACCACTAATAAGCCCTAAATTTTATCGACTAATGATGATGTAACAGTGTATGACGTTTCCGTTATCAGGCCTTCTGTCTAGGTGGTATTGCTCTGATGCCCGTAGATGTGGCTTCGATCCCGGCAGGGGGAAAATACTATTAAATAAATAAAACAGTGAAAAATGTATACACTCACTCACTCACTCACTCACTCATTCATTCATTACGAAATCTCCAGAACTATGAAGTCTACTAACTTGAAATTCGGCAGGTATATTTCTCTCGGCTTCTAGGTGATAGAGGGATAAAACCTAAGCAACATTTACCTCTTTCATTATTTTCTCTGGGGCATTGTTTTTGAGATAAAAAGGTTGAAATCCTACCTGAAGGAAACAGTTGTTTGGAATCTGTGGAGACAATTAAAGATATTGGTATACGAAACACCAGTGGGATCCGAAGAAGAGCTGGTAGCCGGAATCGCAATAGCTGCGGACCAGATTCGCGAAGAACCGGGAACTTTTGAAATTTTACGTCAGTCCATGCGGCGACGTTGTGAAGCATGCATTCATGCCAGAGGGAGTGAATTAGAACACTTATTATTGATGAAAATAGGAAAGAACATTCCACAGCCTGGGTTCGAACCAGGAACCTTCTGCTCACCGTGCAGACGCGCCAACCAATTGCGCCACTGTGGACATGGAAGCATTAACGCTATTTACATGTCCTTAGGGCTGGTTGGAGCAGTACCCAGTTCGTAGATTTTTATTTATTTTTTAAAAATTTTCTATTACGAAAAATTCTAATAAAAAGCAGTTCATTAGAAGCGTCATATACTATTTTATGTTTGTGCAAAATTTTAACACTCTTTCTTTAGTAACAAAAAAGTTATCGATTTTTGGTCCGAACTTTCCTACTGCGTATAATCGTTCTGCGTATTGGAACTTTTAAAGTTTTGAACCCAATTTTATCAATGAAGACAAAGAGATAGTGGGTCTTGAAGACATTCCTATTCTACTTTTTGAAGATCTTTAAGAAGCCGAAATCAAATTTCAGAAATTCAAAATTTTTAGTGCACAAGCAAAGTCTTGGGGGCAGCAGTCATATGGCGGCAGAGTCTGTGAGCATTTATTAAAAAATATTGTATTTTTGAAATTCTGACTTCGGATTCTTAAACACATGAAAAATTAGAATAGGAAAGTTTGTAAGACACACTCTCTATCTCTTTGACTTCGTCGAAAAAATTGGGTTCAAAACTTTAAAAGTTCAACACTTTCAGGGCTTCTATCTCCTAAACGGTTGGATCAATTGAAAAAACACCAAGAATAAAGCATTTCTTGAAAACTGTGAACAATAAGAATATAAGATTAAAAATAGGGGTAACTATTTAAGATTTCAAAGACCCCCCCCCCAACTAA
>JAHWFO010002124.1:1340705-1355528 GCA_023313115.1 Rhysida immarginata
TATTATTATTATTATTATTATTATTATTATTATTATTATTATTATTAACAACACGAATGGCTTCTTTCTAGTTGTGAAATAAAAACAATGAGCTCTCTTTCTAGTAGAATTAGTTTTTGCGATCCATTCAAGAAAAAGAGGAAGCGCTCACTCGATATCACTCGAAGAAAGCGGAAATTGACTACAAAGTTTCCGTCTCAAGTAGTGTTGATGAATCACCTGGTAACTCCGTGGACGCAAGAGTTTTCGCTACTAGATGTCACCAGCGACGACTTCCTCATCGGTGACTCAACAAGTGGCATGGAAATCGGAAAGGACTTCCCGTCCAGTAAGTAGTTGGCGGAGGAAGAGACTGGAATGTTATTGTGCGACAGTATCATCTTAGGTTATAGCGGCCGAGATCCTCCGATCAGTTCCCACGGGCCGCCTACCCTATCGCCTGGCGCACAAGAGTGTTTGGCAGGTACGTACTGAGTAATATGTATTGGAATTAGTGTATTTCGATCATCGCTTATGTTTCACTCGACTCTTGTAAACTTTTAAATACCTTGACGTCATTCGTGGTGTTAAGAGTGGGGAGAGGCTTGAAAACATCATCATCTTGATCTGGTTGTTGGTTTGTTATTCGTGTGAGCATGTTAGATGTCAAAAGTGTGCGCAACTTTTCCTGTTGTCGAAATCGTTATTTATTTATTTTTTTTTTTATACAGTTTTTTTGCTTTATATCTCTTCCTGGCGTAATTAATATCTTTTAACGATTGCCAGAAACAGTAAGATTTTAAAAAGCTTATTAAGAATTGAGGTTTTATTCGTGTTTTTCACAAATATCTGAGAACGAGGTAACTATGACTGGAGAGAGCTACTCTTTCCCTCTCTTTAATTTTTTAAATCGCGTGATTTTAAAAACTAAAGGAGAATTATCATACCTCATAGTTCTCAGATAAATTAATTCACGAAAGTCGTCCGCTTTCTTAGATAAGTCTTCGTTAACCTATCTAATCACTTTAATCTTACTGAAGACTATATTTTTGGCATTGAAAACAAATATCTCGTGACCTTGATAGCATGTTTTTAAGAAATTAAAACTGATACTCGTCAAAAAAATAATTCCACATTATTATTGTAATTTTGAACTGCAGTAGAATTTTATTAGAAATGCTCTTGAAGCCTTTCATTTTATAACTTATTCTGTGGAAAATCAATAAAATAACTTTCCTTTTTAAAAGGGGCAGGGAGAGAAATCGGCGAATAGATTAAAAGAAGAGAAGAATCCACCTGATTTTTAAGCTTACTTGAATTTAATTACTTCTATGGGGAAGGGTGATTTTTTTACATTTAATTTTTTTTTTTAATCTATTCTTTTGAATGAATGAATAAATTGAAAAGATGTGCAGATATTGAATTTATTTTATTTAGACGAGACACCTACAAAAAGATAGTAAAGGAAAAAAAATTCCATCGAATATAAAATATTTCGTGAGTTGCAAGAAAATTAAAAAACGCATAATAATAAAAATAAGGATGATGAGATGATAAAAAAAGGAAATCGTTAAATCATCTTTAGGATGAAGATCTGTTCTTGCAATGCAGCAGCATTAATTTTTTCAAGCACTTCATAAAAAAAATTGTTCTAAATATTAAAGAGTTTTAAATACATAAAACATGCCTCAAAAGGTACTGAAAATTAATGTAAATAAAAATAATTAAATATTTACCCAGCTTAAAATGAAAGTAAGAACATGTGTATTGATAACTGGTATATTTCACAAAAAAAAGGCAGAAGGGGTTTCTAGTAAGCTAAGCTTGAGACCTCCCCCCCCCTTTTTTTTTCTTTTTAAAAGTTAACCATACTTTTCGAAAGCCATATCAGTATAATAGGTATAATTGAGAGACTGGTAGCAATATTTAAAAAAAACTAAATACCAATAAAATCGTAAGGAGCATATTTAAAATTGTTGGGATTTTTATGTAAATATTACTAGAGACCTTCTAAATTGGTACCATGGACTCCTAGGGGTCTACGAGCCATCAGATGGAAACCACTGAGATAGAAGAAGTAGAGGCATTTCTAATAATTTCTCTCGACATAATTACAGGTTAAATTTTATTATGGTACGGCAAGGCCAGGCCATGTTCACAGGTTGAGTTTTGGGAGTTTGATCCCCCCCCCCCCCACTCCGCTTTGTCTTGAAAATTGAAGATAAACAATTTGTAGTGTCCAGTACGAAAGAAAAAGGAAATGGGCACATGCTTAATATAAGTGCTTATCGATTGCAGATGTCCTCTTCGTTCACAGTTTCTGAAATATGGCAGCCTCCTCTTCACCTGTTTGGTCAAGAACAAATATAAAAAGACAAACTAGAAATTGAATTTATAATGCTTTTAACTACTTACAAAAAATATAATAATGATACACTAATAAAAGAAAACAGCAATGCCGTTGGAATATCATATTCAACCTATGGATTAATCAAGTGTCAAATGTTTTTCAGTTTCGTTTTTAAGCTGCAATTTCACCAAGGGAATGCCAGAAATAAGTAATGCTCCATTTCCTGTCCATTTCTGATTTTGTATTGTTATGCAGGGCTAGAAATTAAGTGTGGTTACCCACTTGGCAACTAATCCAAAAATTCTGGTTGCCCAATTTCAAATGTGGTTGCCGACATGGAGTAGAATGACATTTAGGTTATCCATTAAAAGTTGGCTTTACTCAAGTATGATCGCGAAAATATACACAATCAAATAAATCACTACTGACAATATCAGTGTCTTAAGTTTTACCATAATCATTCCCTTTCTATGATTATGGTTTACTAACAGAAATAATTATCTAATGCAATCTTAGAATGAATCTGTGTAATCACTGACGTTACTCACGCCTATATTCAGAATGAGCGCTCTTGCTCTTGTTCAAATATGAAATTTGTATTCAACAGTGGTTTGAGCAAGAGCAAGAACGCTCATTCTGAATACGGGCCTCAGAGTCTGAATCACCTGACTCACAGTCACTGGTCTTGTTGCTTCAATAATACCACCAACATTTCAATCTCACTTTAGGCCTTCTCAGTTTACCCTTACCATAAGGTTTAATAAACAACCGTTTGGATTGAAATTTCTGATATCGTTGCTTTGCATTATTATTCGCACCAAATCAGTAAGCACAGGAAATTGTAATAATTGTTATTTTTAATAATTTTTATTATTGAAAATCCCCTGTTCGTAATTATCATACACTCCTTCCATGCGATAGCTCGAAATCAATCTTACAGCGGATGAGAACAATTAACAATACTTTATTTGATAGGAAGATAGGGGGGGAAACATAAAACTGGGGGATAATTTACATCTTACATATTAGGAAAAAAAAAAGCTCAGTAATAGTAATGTTTTTACAATAACAACAATATATATATGTTGCCTTGGCAACCTCTGTCATCGTCAGGCGCACATGACATCCATTGTTGCGAGCTCTTTGCAAAATTGACTTAAACATCCCTTTTACAATTTACAACGTGTGTCGGAAGGCACAACAGAACATTCAGAAGCATGGAAAAGTTCTTGCAATGAGACCCAACAGAATCAATAACACTATCCTAATAACACTACCCCATATTCAGAATGAGCGCTCTTGCTCTTGCTCAAACCATTGTTGAGAACCAGTTCAATAATATGGAATTTGTATTCAACAATGGTCTTGAGCAAGAGCTCTCATTCTGAATATGGACGAAATGTTTTTATGATTGCCATGTTTTGGGTATACAGAATATTTAACATAAGTAAAATATATTTAATTTAACATAAAAATCCATTGTTTTCCAACATTTGGGAAAAAATATCTGTGTAGGTCATTAGAGAATTTTCCAAATTATGGTACCTCTTTTCTTCTGGCCAAACTTTGAAGTTCTAAAGCTTGTATTCTCAGTTCAACAAATGTGTCATTAAACCTCTGACTACATCTTTGAATGTTAGATACAATATTTGCTGTTGGATATTTCTCATAATTCCCATTTTCATGATGCAGGGGTCCATTACTGGCACTTTGAAACGTCATTTCTGTAATGGTTCCCCAAATAGTTTTCAGACACCTACCGACTGGCTGACAACTCTGATCTGATTGCTGATTCTTTGTCGATGTTCATACACCCGGGCAACTAGGATTTATATATTGTTTACCGCAATGAATTTTTCGTGCGGGTTGCCAGCCGGGCAACCAGCAGTGAAAAATAGGTTGCCAGAATGAATTTTTGGTAGTCCATGGCAACTAGGCAACTGCTAATTTCGAACCCTGGTTATGTATTGTTTCCCTAATGTTCATACATTTAGTTGATTATAAATTTTGGATTTTTGGTCTTAATGGATTTCAGGTTTCCAGATTTGCAGTCCTCAAGTATATGTGAATATCAGTTTTGTTGGTACCTATAAGAAAGTGTATGGTAGAACCCTCTTTTAAAAATGAACATTTCTCATCTATAAAAATCCTAGGTATGGGCTTGTGGTAAGGGTAAAAATTAAGTTGGTGACTGAATTACATAGGCACTATTCATTTTTCTACATAGTCCTCATCCCTTTCCACGTATTTGTGCCAAAACGTGACTAGTCGGATGAATCCGTCGGAGAAGAATTCGTGTTGAGGGTGTTGTCGACACTAGGATTGAATTTCACCTAAACTCGTGTCCCTTAAAAGGTGCTCTTTCATATTTGGGAAGCGATAAAAGTTGCAAGATGCAAAGTCTGTGAAAAAGCACAAAAAAGTCGGAATTCTTCTCCGACAGGTTCACCCGACTAGTCACGGGTTGGTTGCATGGAAAGAGATGGAGAGTATATCGCAAAGTGAATAGTACATTACATAGAAGACAAATTTAAGTATTAGGTACAAAAAGAATTTTAAAAATCGATTACCAAATAAAAAAGTGGCAGCTATGGTGACGTTACTTTTCAATCGACCCTCGTAATAATTCAGGTATGCTGTTCCCAAAAATCACATGGTTTCTATGTCACATACGTATTTTTCACACGTTTCCCATGTTATTCACTTATTTAGCTTTCACCAAGATATAAAAGGTATGGTAAAATGACATGCTGGAATGTGAATATGATGGCAGGTTACAATTATAGGCGCATTCTCCATCGCGCACGAAACGCACAATCGTGAGAGTGAGTCACGTGATCAGTGCGAATCGTGCAGTTTCAATCGTGCGAATCATGCAGCCTGAAGGAGAACAGGGCGTTAACAATTGAATGATCAGGCAACCCCAGCTCCTGGCTAGTGTTTCGTGCACGCACGAAATGCACCAAACGCACGATAACTAAACGCACTGGCGATGAGGAACAGCGTGCACGAAACGCACGGAGCGATGAGGAACAGCCAGTGCGGACACAACGTGCATATAGTTTGTTTTGTGCGCGATGGAGAATGCGCCTTATGTTTTAAAAAGATTGTTTCAAATTTCACTGAGAAAGGCCTTAAACGTCATTTGAAGGCACAGTAATTAATTTTGTTCTTTTTATGTTTGATTTCATTAACTATCATTTTCTATTCACATAAATGATTTTTTTTATTTTATTTAGATTTTATCAGTAATCAATGGCCTTGGATTGTATATTGTAATTAAGAAAAATTCAAAAATTTCTATAATATATTCATGAATCTGTTTTCTTGATTGTGAAAAATCCTTATGTAATAAAGAAAAAATAAGTTTTTATTTTTGAAGTCAGCATAGCAAATGTAACCTATATCATTTAAATTAAAGGAAAACTCATTATAAATGAGTAATTCTTGGCCTTTAATAAATCACATTCTAACATTTATCAATGTTAACAATGAACTACGTATAACAGTTTGTTGCTATTGATAATATGTTTCTTCTTACCAATACTTAAATTTTCTTCCTGACAGAGATGATAAAATTGAAATTGTTTGAAGTAATTAAAATCTAACTTAAACTTGATGAATATGCTGATATAGAACAAGCTTAAAGGTATGGGAGTAATGTGCAAAACAAACATACATTGTAAAGAAAAAAAAAATGAAATCATATCAAATAAACTGATATCTATATACAGTTGAGGACCACAAATTCAGAAACCGGAAATCTGAGAGACCAAAAATCCAAAATTTATATTCAACTAAATGTATAAACATAAAGGAAATGCATTACATAACTATACAAAATCATAGTTTTACAGGAAAAAACAAGTTTCAGTGTTTGAGAAAGATAACTATATTTAATTGGCATATGAAACATGCAGACGCAAGGATGCGCTTAAAAATTTAATTCAACATTTCTTCTGTCTTCCAACTGAGATGTGTAAATTTGTTTCCTGATTTCTTCTGTCCCTCACAAGCCTTTCATCAGAACTTAATTTTATTTTTTATTGGTGACATTATATTTATTTATTTATTTATTTATTTATTTATTTATTTATTTATTTATTTATATTAACTTTATTTTATTTATATCATTTTACCAACATTTAAAAGGAGATTTATATATTTATTTAATTGAAAGTTTATCTAACCACTTCTCTTATATATTAAAAATTTAATTTGTATAAAAAAATTGAGTATATAAAATCGATTGTAGACTAAATCCTACCCCTTTGCAAATTGTACCTCTAAACAAACTGCCATCAAAATTTGATTGCATTGATCATTTTGTTTTTCTCACATGTCCTTTTGCTAATGCATACTTGTAATGTAACTTCTTTAATTAATGACAATGTAAGTTAATTAATGACATTTTTTTCAGTTAATCCATTTATTATATTTTTTTATGAAACTCCATGCAGGTTGACTAGAGACCAGGAAAACCTGGAAAAGTCAGGGAATTTTACAAAAAATCAGAGAATTTTACAAAATCAGAAAAAAAAAATGCGAAATAGGAACGAAAAATTTGAAAAATATCAATAATATTCTATCAAGATAGATTTATTTTGCTGCTTATGGTGAGGGAAAATAACGTGATTAACCGGAAAAAAATCAGGGAAAAGGCCGGGAATTTTACGAAATCGTTTTGCTAGACACCCTGTCCATGGAAAAGTATCGACACAAAATCATCTGGTTTCACAAATAGCAACATTTTCAGAGGGAGAATAGGTCTATTGAAGATCAATTCTGAAGCTATTCTAAACTGACAAAGGAAAACATTCAAAACTAAATACCTTATTCAATTTATTAAATACAGTGTAGGCTTGCCAACTTTTAGCCTGGCAATTCCAGGAGATGTATTCCAGTCGCGATTTGTTCCAGTCTGGCAAAGAAAGTTAGTTCAAGAAAGTTAGCTGTTGTCAGGTTACAGGCATCAGTTTATGCAAATTTTCAGATGGTAAGATGCCTGGTTAAGTATCTGCATACAAGTGTTCAATGTGCCGTCCTTTCGAAATAGCGTTTGCAGCGAGTGCTGCTCTTTTTATACAGTTTGAAAATTTCCATAAACTGATGATCAAATTCCGAACAATTCTAGCATTAATTTTTTTTCCTGGTAAAAAAAATCGACTTCTTTTTCAATCGTTTCTCTACAAACAGAATCTTTTTATCTGCATTCGTGTGCGAAGTATTGAGTTTTAAAGTTTTTCCTGAAATTTGTACAAAGTCAAGAAACCTGCATCCAGAATTAATGTTTAATGACCAAACTGACTATAAAAAAGTTTATTGTAGGCCTACAGTAATAGACAAATAGGTCATTATTTACGGTCTTTTATAACAAATCTTAAAGTTTAGTGTTTTACCTTAGCTTGAAATATGAAAAGTATTTTTAAGGGCTTTTAAAAATTATGAGATTAATAAAGCTATTTTAGAATATCATTAAATTTCTGTAATAAATAAGAAAAATGTGATTTGAGCTTTATGTAATTTTGAACAACTTCAGGAAAATGAGTAAATTTATAAAAAGGTTAATAAATGATTGATGTTAACATATATGAATCAATCAAAATAACGTAACTGTTATTGCTGTTCTCAGTGAATACTTTTTTTTAAATTTGTACTATGCCCTACTTCTGGCAGCATGTAACAGCTGAACATTTTGTAGTGCAAAGGCATGAAATTTGTTACATTTTTGGAGAAAATTATAGCGTACGTGCAGTTCACTGTTAAAAGCTCAAACATCATTCTTTTCCTTTCTTTTATCCAGAACTGTCCCATTACATTAAATTTATTAATTACGCAACTGTCCCATTGTAAAGGATTTCGATGGATACACCAGTTAAACGACGAAATGTGATCTTACTCTATAGGATAAAGCAGACCTAATACGGAGGTTTGATAAACTTCTGAAAATGAGTCAACGAAATGCAGCAGTTCAATTGAAAAATTCCCAATCTCTCCTTTCCAAAATTTTTGAAAATTCGTTGTGCAATTGAGGATGCTGTCGTACAAAACGAAAATGTAAATAGCCTTAGAAATCAGAAGGGAAAAGATCAACAGGTGGAAAAGGCGTTGAAAATGTGGTTTACAGACGTTCGTGTGAATCAAAAGCATGTGAGGGAAGCAAATGTTTCAGCTCAGGAAATTGGCCCCAAATTTGTTTAGAGTTTTCTCCAGTGAATGTGTATAAGCAGATGAGACGGGACTTTATTATCGTGCGCTACCTGAACAGACTAATATGCTCCAATCTGGTGGTGCAAAAGGTTGCAAAGCGTCAAAGGATCGTGTGACAGTCTTGATCTGTGCAAATATGGCTGGCGATAAAGAAAGGTTATTAGTGATTGGAAAAAGCAAGAATCCAAGATGTTTTAAAGGGAAGTTCTAAAAATACAATCTGCAAGCTATCGTTTACAATTTCCAAAGATTCCATTAACATTTTCATCATTGTTATTTTTTAAGGAATAAAACGGTTACCTGTCGACTACTACGCAAACACTGATGCTTTATTGTAGAGCTTTACTATGAATATTATAAGCTTCACTGTCATCTCCTTCGGGAAAGAAGTACTGAGTTGAGGGTAGAACATGGTAACTCAATATGCTCAGATAGTCTGGAGACTTCATTTTATTGCTGCACAATGTTGGTGAGCCTAGTCCAGCCCAGCAGAAGCAACCCCAGATCATAACACTTCTTCCAGAGGTTGAACAATGGGTACGGTACATGACGGGTGCATTGCTTCATGCGCTTCCCTTCTAATTCTGATGCGACCATCATGTTGGAAGAGAGTTAATTGGCTTGCATCGGACCACATAATCTTTTGCCATTACTCAGGGGTCCAAATTTTATACTCCTTTGCAAATTGGAGTCTCTTTTTCCAATTAGTCACAGTATCTAAAGGCTTTCTTGTCGCAACAACTGTTTAATCCCAGTCCCCGTAGTTCTCGTCTCATTGTCCGAGTGGAAATTGTGTTGAATTCGGTATTGAAGCTTTCTGTAAGTTCTAGGGTGGTTTTTTACGATTACATTTCACCAATCGTTTTAATGATCTGCGGTCACGATTGTTGAGGATTGTTTTTCGACCACACTTTTTCCGCGAGGATCTTTATTCGTCCGTCTCTTTCCACGCAATCCGATGCCGGTGGTTTCAGCAATCTCCTTGCAGGATTTCTTCCTTGGTGCAGTCCAATAATTTGGCCCTTCTTGAACTCCGAAACGTCTTTTCCACTATTTGAAGGTTGTCGAGTGCGCTAACATGCAAATTTGCTACCTACATCAGCTTTCTTTCCCATTTCAGTATTTGCATGTGTAAATTACATCGTGACTTTTTTTTTTTTTTTTGGCCAGTCAGTGTATATCGAACGTAAATTTATTTCACGCTTTTCAATTTTGAAACGCAATTCCCAAAGATTTCTACCTCCCAGGCAATCCGGGAGGGTAGGCAAGCCTAGTAGTGTCCATGCAGTCCGCTCGCCAAATTGCCAGTGGCGATAGTTCAACTAATCTGACAAATAAATTTTCACATTTGGCGAACATATTTCATTAATTGTGTTTATATGAACAATTTTTATATGGAAATTTGTTAACGTAATTTTAGATTAAAAATAAATCTCTTGTAATTCACAAATCGGCCTCGAAAATGAGATTATCTTATGGTTAAACGATATGACGTTTATCATGACATCTGAACATCGGATTCACGCATTAACAACACACTACAACCACATTTAATGAACAAATTAGATAGACCCATAAGTGCTTCTTTTAATTATGATAAGGTATTCAAAAAATAATACTTAAAAAGAAGAAGAAGAAGAATTCTTTTTCCTAAATTTATAAATAAAATTATACTCTTGATGAATGAATAATTTCTAATTTAAAGTTAAAAAACCACATTTATAAAATCTATTTATGAAAACTTTATTTAACTTTGTTTATTGTATGCACAATTCATTATATTTATTAATAATAAAATCATTTGTCATGCTTCATAATTTTAAATTTGGCTAAAAACATGAGATTCTGGCTTAAAGAAAATTACTATTGGCTATAAATATTTCAAGTACTACGCGGTCACTGAAGTATTTTAAATGTTTCTAAATTTTGCAAATTTAATTTTCTTTATTAGAAAGCTCAGATATGATGGTCATTTTGATGCTTTTGATCTAGCATTTCATTCTTCTAGCTCGTTAAGCATTTCTGTTCAATTGAAAGTGTGATGCTTTTGTTTTTGCATGTTTAAACCTCATTGTAATGTTATTACACATTAATCCGACTAACTCGAGTCGAGTTTAAGTCAAATTAAATTCTTGGACCCATTCCCCTGCAGCATTAATTAGTGGAAATTTCACCTATTAACTCAAACTTAAATTTTATTAAAAACCGCTTAAATCGAAAAAAAATTTTTTTTTTTAATGTTTGAATAGAATTTGTATTTTTTTTAATATGTCATTAATTTTTAGTATTTCATTTGCTATGTGTTTAGTACAGTACAGATCCTGGTTGAACGTGATCTGCTGCAACACCATATTGGCTCCAACGCGGTTTTGGCATGGCTCCCGAATTCAACTTTGGTTATTAAAATTTTTTGACAGACAGTTGTGGTGTTTGACCATTTATTTTTCATTTCACAGCACTTAAGATATACAGGTATTGGACATTGAAACTGAAACACCTTCGCAAATAGCAGTGGATAGCCCCAGGGCTGAATAGAACCTTCTGCTAGGTAATTAATCGTATGCATATCAATGAATCACGTGTCAGAGGTCTTGGTAGTCACTCCAGTAGAAAAATTCGATAGTAAGCTTCAAATTGTCTGTGCAGAGCGCTGTAATGGGAGACATATCAGACTTCAAAAGAGGGCAGATTGTTGGGGCGCGTCTAGCAGGTGCATCTGTGTCCAAAACTGCCACACTGTCTGATGTCTCACGTGCTACAGTATCCAGGGTGATGTGTGCATATGAACAGGAAGGACGAACCACGTCCAGGAGGAGCAACTGCAGGGGAAAACGGAAGTTGTCGGAAAGGGACGTCAGGACATTGACCAGGATTGTTGCACGAAAAAGGAAAACCACCGCAGCAGAAATCACCGCAGAAATGAATACACACCTCCAGGAACCTGTGTGCACGAAGACAATCCGTCGTTACCTGCATAAATCCAACATCCATGGCAGGGTTGCTATACCGAAGCCTTTCATCAGTAGTACAAATGCCTCCAAGCGGGTTCAGTGGTGCCGGACGCATAAAACCTGGACGTTGGATGACCTCAAACGCGTCATATTCTCGGACGAGTCCAGCTACACTGTCTTCCAAACAACAGGGAGGGTATTCGTCTGGAGGAGCCCCTCTGATGCCTACAATCCAGACTGCTTGGCACCCACAGTCAAACACGGAGGTGGATCAGTAATGGGTGGATCAGTAATGGTTTGGGGTGCAAACTGTGCAGGACCTTTACCGATCCTTCCCAAGACGTGTTACTGCTGTGCTGGCTGCCCACGGTGCCCCAACACCTTATTAAATAAAGATTTTGGATTTCTACCAGGTGTTTCAGTTTCAATGTCCAATACCTGTAGGTGTGTTCGAAGCTTTACAAAAAATTCACTTTATTCTCGAATTTCTGTTGACATTTCCGTCGCCAAAAACCACAGAATTGTCACGGAGAGCAAAGTTTTGAAAGGGTCATTCCATATCAGTTCACCCAGAAAAAAATGAATTGTCCCCACCACTTCAGATTTTTATGATTTTTTTTTAACATTGCTATGGCAACCTCATAAAACTATACCAAAGTTTTTTTTGGCCTAGGTTAAATACTTTCCAAGATACGGAAGTCAACATTTAGCGGGAAAAGGCATTATCAACGTTTTTATTGTCATGTAGCCAGTTAGAAAAAAATTCATTACTCAGTCAAAAATAAACATTTTAATGCCAAATTTTTGCTACTATTCCTATAAGATACATACGAGGCATGTTTTTTAAGTAAGTACCGTTTTGCGATTCCGCCGCCGCAGCGCTACGGTCGGCGTTCCGCGCATGCGCGCTGGTTAACTACATCTCTTGTCTACGCACTGACGCCATTACAGTCTGATTCTTCATTGTATACGTTGTTTACTGAGTATTTAAGATGCCTCCGACAATCGTGAGTCCCGCCGATTGTGAAGTACGGGCTGTTATACGATTTCTTAGTGCTAAAGGCGTAAAACATTATGAGTGATGGAATGGTAAGGAAATGGGTGAGAGCATTTAAAGATGGCCGCACAAATGTGCATGATGAAGAACGGAGTGGGCGTCCTTCGGTCGTTAATGAAGATTTGGTGCAGAAAGTGGACGAAAAGGTGAGAGAAAACAGACGCTTTACAATTTCATCATTGTGCGACTGCTTTCCTCAATATTCTCGTAGTGTTTTGTATCGCATTGTGACCGAGAACTTGAATTACCGGAAATTGTGTTCACGTTGGGTTCCAAAAATGTTGACGGATTTGCACAAAACCCAATGTTTAGGCAGTGCATTGATTTTCCTTGAGCGGTACCACAATGAAGGTGAAGATTTTTTAGACCAAATTGTTACTGCTGACGAAACATGGGTGGCCTACGTCACACGAGAATCGAAACAACAATCCATGGAATGGCGACATTCATCATCACCCAAAAAAGTGAAGTTTAAGCAAACAATTTCTGCCCGGAAAATCATGTGCACAGTTTTTTGGGACAGAAAAGGAGTATTGCTAGTGGAGTTTCTGCCTCGTAATGAGACAATCAATGCAGCGTCTTATTGTGAGACATTGAACAATCTGCGTCGTGCAATCCAGAACAAAAGACGTGGCAAGTTGAGTAAGGGTATCGTTTTGCTGCATGACAATGCCCGTCCACATGTGGCTAATCGGACCAAAGATCTCATCAAATCTTTTAAATGGGAAACTCTAGATCATCCTCCATACAGCCCTGATCTGGCGCCCAGCGACTACCATTTGTTCCTGCACTTGAAGAAACACCTGGGTGGTCAGCGTCTTCAAGACGATAACGAAGTCAAAACATTTGTGATACAGTGGTTAACAAGTCAGGCGGCAGAATTTTATGAGGAGGGTATTCAAAAACTGGTGCCACGTTATGACAAGTGCCTCAATATTCACGGAAATTATGTAGAAAAGTAGATTAAGGTACAGGCTTTCATGTAAAAATAAAATTATTGCGATATCTTTGTACGTCTTTTTTTAATTCCAAAACGGTACTTACTTAAAAAACATGCCTCGTAGATTTGATAGAAAAATAGTTTTTATGTATTTTCTTACTTTTGAGAATAGTAAAAAATGATAAATATCGTAAATGTTTGTTAAAATTTTCACGTTTTTATCAAACTAAGGTTAAAAGGTAAGGCAGTGGAGTTACCAAGCTAGACTTTTTTTAAAATTAAACCTAAAAGTATGATATAAAAGAATATGAAATAAAAATAATGGGATTATTAGCTTTATTATTAAAGGGAAACCATCGCCTGGAAATTTTTTTTTTTTCTTTTGTATTTGAGATATATGAATGAAATTTGGTGGTCTTGAAGGATACCAGAAATAATAATTAAATACAAAATTTCAAAGCTTTAACTCTCATACTTTTCAATTTATTCATAAAAATAACAAATTTTAAGCCATTTTTTGGCATCGTAATTCTCATTCCCCTTTGACCAATTGAATATCCTCTTTAAATATAAAGCTTTTTGAATACAATAGTGAAATTTAGTTTTAAAAATATGAAGAATTGTTGAAAGAGAAAATTTTCATTTAAAATGTTCCATTGTTTTTAAGGAATGTTTCGATATTAGATTTTAATTTTTTTAAATAAATGTTTAAAAATTTTAACTTCACTATTGTATAGTAAATAGTACGTAGTATATCGGATAAAAATTACATTACAATATGTTTGTAAATTGATGAGTAAAACTTGGCCGAACTTTGAAAAAAAGTTGAAATTTTTGCATTGAATAAATGGAGCCAGATACTGTGGACAGACGTCAGAAGAAAGGAAAAGAAACCACTAATCCACATGAAATATTTAATCATTTTAAACATTGAAATTTTTGTTTTGAGAAAAACGAAACTAAAGTTTGAAAGTTGATTTGGAAAAAAATTTTGGAACTTTCTTAGCATTACGATTTCTTCCTTTACCAAATTGATTTATTTCTTACATTTCCTCATTATAAATAACAATATTAGAATTATTTATTGGCTAAATCAAGTATAAAAATATGATTGCTAGAAAGAACGAGAAGCGCAGTAGCAAAAGACTTTAGAGAAAAAAACACCGGTTGTTTTATCATGATTTTTTTTTTTGCCTACGAGGCATCTAAACAATTAACCATTAACCATTCTTTTAGAGATAACTACGAACTAACATGTGAAACTGAGAATTTGAAAATCGAAAATATAGGTACCGGTAAATAGTTAGACCAAAACAAATTTAGTGAAATTTTGCTT
>JAHWFO010002124.1:1355628-1368502 GCA_023313115.1 Rhysida immarginata
TGTAAAAATGATGTAAAAATCAACTTTTTATATCATATATTGCTGAAAAACTGATACAAAATACAGATATCGAACCTTCTATTTAAGCAAATAAAAGAAAATGTAAATTTTCTAAGGAAATTTCAGTTTTCCAGAGGATGGTCTTCCCTTAATTTAGCTGTTTAATGACACATTTTAGCTCAAAATGGTTTAACCTAGAGACACTGAATACATACAGGGTGAATACAGAAGTCAATTCCCCCCTTTTATTTTTTGAACCGAAGCAGATATGTCAATTTTGATGAATCCAATGAATAGGAAGTTGTGGGTGGCTTATCCCATAGTGCACTTTTCAGAATCCCAAATATGCAAATTAGGACACATTCAAAATTTATCTCAAAAACCGTAAGGGATAGAGAAAAAAACCCAATTGCAAACTTGTTCAGCATAAAAAAACAAACAAAACAAAAAAAAATCATCCAAATCGGACCAACCAATCACCCACAATCACGTGGTGAACTGTTTGTAGCTTACAAACAGTTACACTGCACAAGGAAAACTGAATGTTGATATTTCCACCATGTAAAGCATGCAAATCAAAAAATTAACATAAATTACCATATTCACATTCACTTCATGCAGAAAAGCAAATAAAAGGCATATTTCAGCACACAGAAGACTGAACAATTCTGGCAAGCTACACTGTTCCGGAAATGGTCAACATGATCTTCTGCTTCGGAGAGGCAAGGAGAAACCTACATGCTGCAGTTAGGTTGTATCGAGACAGATACCCTAACGAACGCCATCCATCTCAACAAACAATGCGTCACATTATTCAAAGATTCGAGGCTACAGCGAATGTTAATGCAGAACGAGGACGACCAAGGGCACAAGGCGACGAGTATACAACAACACTAGTTCTGGCTGCAGTTGCTGCATATCCCCACACAAGCAGCAGAGCAATTGCTGTAGATGTTGGGTGCCATCAAAGAACTGTTCTCAACATTCTACACGCACATCATTTTCATCCATACAATATTCATTGTCACCAGCACTTACTGCCATTGGATTATGTTGCTAGGGCCGCCTTCTGCAACTGGTTACTTACCTGCCTGGATGACAATCCAAACTTCATTCATGAGGTGTTGTGGACAGATGAAGCCCACTTCACCAGGGATGGAGTTATCAACAGGCACAACCATCATCATTGGGCAGACGAAAACCCACGATGTCTGCGAGAAGCAACTCATCAAGTGAACTGGAGAATCAATGTGTGGTGTGGATTGTACAATGACACTGTGGTTGGACCGTATTTTTACGATGGAACACTGACTGCAGAACGCTACCGGGCTGAAATTCTCAATGTGGTAGTCACAGACTTCATTGACAATTTGCCATTGGCCTCGTATCAGCGCACGTGGTTTCAGCATGATGGAGCTCCTCCACATTACGGGTTGGTCGTTCACGAGCGTCTAAGTGAGTTGTTTGGACAACAATGATTGGCCGAGGAGGACCAGTTTGTTGGCCACCCCGCTCCCCTGATTTTACACCACTTGACTTTTTCTTGTGGGGATACCTGAAGGACAAGGTTTATGCTACGCAGCCCGCCTCACTGGAGGATCTGGTTCAACGAATCCAGGAAGCGTGTCGAGGAGTGACACTACCCATGCTTGCCGATGTTTTGGCATCAAGTTAGGTTCCGTGCCCAATTGTGTTATGGTGCCCACAGTCGTCACATTGAGCATTTTGTTGATCAACTTTTTTTTTAATCTGTTTGAAGTAACTTGTTTGTGCAGTGTGACTGTTTGTAAGCTACAAACAGTTCACCACGTGATTGTGAGTGATTGGTTGGTCCGATTTGGATGATTTTTTTGTTTTGTTTGTTTTTTTATGCTGAACAAGTTTGCAGTTGGGCTTTTTTCTCTATCCCTTACGGTTTTTGAGATAAATTTTGAATGTGTCCTAATTTGCATATTTGGGATGATGAAAAGTGTGCCATGGGATAGGCCAACCTTAACTTCCTATTCATTGGATTCATCAAAATTGACATATCTGCTTTGGTTCAAAAAATAAAAGGGGGGTTCAGACTTTTGTATTCACCCTGTATATCACAAATCAGTTTGTAGTTATTTGCTTAAATAGTCACTTTATAAATAGCCAAGTAACCGTATTTATTATTTTTATTTAAGAGGAGTCACTGGTAAAAAATTGAATTGGAACCCAGAGATCGGATCTGAAAGAAAATTTCCATTACGATTGCAGATGCCTTTAGTGTTTAAAGTTACCAAGTTTAACCCTTTAACCCTATTATTTACAGGCATGCCTGCCTTTAGGATTTTTTCATATTCGTATGTGCTGAAAAAGTTGAAAGCTTTTTTTTTTTTTTTTAACAAGGAAACTCCAAGTACTCAGACTCCCCTATTTTGAATAAAACAATTCTACGTGTAGTTTTCACCAAATTAAACACCCATGCAAAGCCATTCGATGCACTATTCAAAATTTTCCAAGGAAAAAACTCAGTAAGTTTGTTATAATTGACTACATGGTAAAATACTAGAATTCCGTTTTGCAGGTATGGGTTCGAATGTTATCTTCGATAATTTTTTTTTTCTCTTCCTAAATTTTTTAACACTTACCGGAATGTGTAATTCATTTACTAACTTTATTTCCGATTTTCCAATTTGCTACTATCATTTTTTTTTTATAAATGCCTATACGAATTATTATACTTCTGCATGTTGCAAAAGTTATTGTGGATGCACTAGCCAAGAAGAAATGGGAGATTCTTACAGCCAGGGTTTGCCCCCTTGTGACTTTTAATCTCTTCGGGCCGTTGAAGAAATTCAAGGGACATGATTCAATGCCAATGAGAATGTGCAGGAAGCAGTTATGGACTGATTCAAACAGTAATCCACACCTCTTTTCGCAGACGGAATTTCCCATCTTACCAAGCAGTGGGATGCATGCCTAAACGCCATGGGTGACTTATTTGAGAAACATGTATACAATATTCTTCATTAAATTCCACTCTTTCTATTTGCCTGCGGTTCCTGTTCCCACCCTTCTTCTTACAACACCTACTTGACTCGAACGGGTTTCATTTGAACGTGTTTCGTACAGATTCATATAAGGCATGTGTATATGAATCACTGGTTTTTAGGCATAATGTAAAATTTGTGCGTCCTTTTGGCCCTGCACCATCATTTCATTGGCCTTCAGGAAAAGAAGAAATTTGTTATTACCTGTGTATTATATGATTGCCAAAGTCGGTACTGCAATTACAAAAGGCTTGGGATGAGCGTACCACTGTTTTGAAAAGGATACTGAATACATGCAACTTTTCCGCAAGCCACATTGTCACTAAAGATTCTATTCTAAGACATACCGTAAATATTCTACTATGATGCGAAAAATTTTGACCTGGAAAACCACCTAAATTTGTGGGATCACGTTATACAAGAGGGAAAAATTAGCGCTACAACAGCTGGGGAGGGGGGAGGGTCTGACGAACTTCAAACAAAAATAGTGTAAAACATTGAATATATCGGTATATTATAGTGCATTATACAATATATACTGTATACATTAATTCGCTTTTTATCTCAATATTTCCCGTTCATTTTTACGTTGCCAAAAGCTAACGGGGGGGGGGGGGGGAAAAATAACTACTAAATGATGAATTTCAAACGAAAACTAGCATAAAAAATTTAATATACTGACTGATACATTACAGTATTTATGTATGATATAATACAGTTTAAACAATATACATTGCATTAATTTGCGTTATTCTCAATTTCCCATCCACTTTGCCATCACCGAAAGTTAACTTGGAGGAGGGGAAGGGGACGATTTCAAACGAACTTCAATCTTATGAATTTCAAACGAAAACTAGCATATAATATTTAATATACTGGCATATTACGGTATATGATATAGTATATACAATATACAGTACATTAATTCCCTTTCCCCCCCCCCCCCTCAATTACAGTACTTAATGCATGAATACATAATGTGTACTTTAATAATTTCAAAAAATGAACATATAATAAAAGTACACGTAATCTACCATAACTGTATCGTTCTTGTCTTCTTAAAAATTAAATAACCTTTTATTATTTAATTATAAACTTTTTTTTATAAACTTTTATAATAAACCACCATCTATACTGTATTAAGGAACTTTTTGAAGAATCAGGCAATAATGAATCAGATTTTGAAGTTTTTTAATTGTATGCATCCAGGTTATTCATTTTTCAAATTGTAAAAAATAGAGATTTTTTTCTGTACGTTCTTGCATATTTCATTTCTCCTAAGTTAGCGACAAATCAAAAAATGGGGATCGCATTATACAAGAGGGTAAAATTTTTACTGGTTTTTTGGCCTCTGAAAATGGGATCGCATTATACTTAGTAGAATACTTATGGTAAATTAATCTTATACTACCCTTAGTACTTACGGTATTGAGTTTATTACTACAATAAGTAATTAAAATAGAGTAAAAATATTTGTTGTTTCCGAAAATACAACACATGCAGGGACTGATAGTTATCATTTTCTAATTTAAGCTGAAAGTAAGAGATACATCAGCAAAATTAATATGAATCTGAGGATATTGTTTCTGTACTGTAATCAAAGGCAATGAAAAGAGACCTTGTAGTACAACGTTATGGTTTAAAACCAGCTAGTTTCGGCATTTAATCCCGCCTTCATCAGAGTACAAGAGAATGGGCTAGCAACCCTTTCATAACGAGACAGTAAATGATATAAAACATGGTAATACATTAAGTGAAAAATGAAACATTCAGGGAGTGTTCTGAATTGTTGACACTAATAATACTCCAGGAATCAATCAGTTTCCCAATATTTTTGTTCTATCCAAATAACGTGTTCAGCTGCATTTTTCCAATTTTCAGGAGCGACTTCTTCAGTCGCCGTTTTCGTTAACGTTTGCAAGCCTGTTTTTCTTTCTCACTTGTGCCCAGATTAGCTTGATGGGGTTCAAATCACAGTGATAGGGTGGTAGTCTGATCTAGGACGATTAACAATGGACTTGACACTCTCGTAGAGCGAATGCAATTCAAGTGCGGCCCAGGAAATGATACCCTTGGGGTGAAAATTGTAAAAAGGACGTACAAAGTACTGTGAAATGTTCATCATTTTTGCCGCTTTATTTATTATGTTGTGGACTTGTCATGCAAGAGGAATTTTAAATGTTTCGTTTTTTACCCAACAAGCTAAAGTATATATGAATTTATATAATTTTGGACAGTTTCCGGATCAGTAAATTTAATAAAATTTGTCTCTTTTCTGTAATTTTAGATAGCATTTTTATTAACAAGTTATGTCAATAATATGGATTTACTTGCTAAACTGTATCTTGCAAATTTTTTATAATGAAATCCAAATAAGCTGCAGTTGAAAATAATTTATATGAGCATCCAGATTACAATTAATTTTACTAATTTAAAAATAAATTTAAAAGTCTGACAATTGAGCCATTAAAACTAGATGGCATCATTATATAAAAATTTCTAAATACTTAAAAGAAATAAAAAACTCTTTCACCACAACAAAAATTAAGGAAAAATACAACCTGAACCTGGAAGCGCTTTTCGACAGCAAGGCTATCATCATTCAGCAGGGACCAAGGAGTACACTAGGAAAAGCGCTTCCAGGTTCAAGTTGTATTTTTCCTTAATTTTTGTTGTGGTGAAAGAGTTTTTTTATTTCTTTTATTTACTATTATCCACATACTTATTTTTTCCTTTTTTGTCATATTAGTACACATTCTGTTTACTTTTGTGCCTTTATTCCGTAAAATTTTTCATTAAATACTTGTTTCAAAAAAATCGAATAAATTTATTTTCATCCAAAACGAACAACGGCACGTATTGCTTTGTACGTCCTTTTGACAATTTTCACTACCAGGGTATCAATTCTTTGTATCTCTACGTCACTTCCTGGGCCACATTCAAATCTAAATATGGCATCAGTGTCAAGTCCAGTATTAATCATCCTAGGTCTGATCACATAAATAAGGAGCGTCAACCAATCAGAAAGTTACAAAATGGATGGTGTGATGTAATTGGATTAAATTAAGTGGATATAGAGACTTGTAACAGTGAATAAAACAATAAGGGAGAATAAATAAGAATAACAAAAGTAATGAAAAGATACAATGAAGCAATTAAAATGTTTGGCATACGGTAATATGTCCAAAGAAGTATAAGTAAATAAATTAAACAAAAGAATCGACAAAACGTGGCAAAAATTTAGCATAGTAAAGCGACCACAGGAAACCACCACACACGAATACAAAAGGCTCGACTTGTCAGAGCAGTGGATAAAAAAAAAAGCACAAGGAGTATCGCGATAAACAGCTCGTCACGGCTACCAACTAAACTGATGCAGTTATGAATAATTTATAAATAAACTCTTTAACCACAACAGTATAATTACAAGAAAATCGGTTTCTTTACCTTACAATAATTCTTTAATTAAGGGTCTTAGTGCAGTTTTCAAATCATTTGACATTTCTCTTGCATTTAGCAATCCAAACCAGGTCAGGAATCTACTACACAATCCAAAGGACAAAATCCCCCCCATTATTGAAACCAGGGATCTACGAAATTAGATGTGCCAATTGCCCCATGCTTTACAAAGGACAGACTTTCAGGAATATCAAGACTAGATTCAAGGAGCACTTGGCCCACAGAAAATGTGGAAGGAGTAATCAGTCGTCTGTGGCCAAGCATTCTTTAGACACCGGACATGTTTTCCCTTTGGACAATGTTAAGCTGATTATGCCAATAAATCGAAAAAACCTTTTGGACGCTTTCGAAAGTATAGCTATTCAAAAAACTGATAAAAAACAGCTATTGAACTTAGATTCAGGACCCATTGGTAATTCCCCATTAATTACTTGGGTGAACCAGATAACCAATCAGAGAAAATAGTTGCTTATATTTTTGATTGGTTGCTTTTTTTCTTATAATACCTTGAAAAATTTTCAAAGGTTAGTTCTCTCAGTTTTACTCGAGGTTCTCATCGGCTGTTGAATAATGAAAGCTTGGTTTTCGAAAAGTGCTTCCAGCAAGATCAGGTTGTATTTTTCTTGTAATTATACTGTTGTGGTTAAAGAATTTATTTATAAATTATTCATTGACACTATCCACATTATTGCTTTTATTTATGATGCAGTTATATTTGATCCAAAGAAAGTTGGAGTAGGCGTGGCGCAGCGTTGATATCGATTAATCATGTCAGGCAATCGACGCGCATGGAATTATGGGTTTCCTTCATTTTCTGTGCGGGCATCAATCCGTTCACAACGTGCAGTGATCAGCGATCATTAATGGCTATTTAATCTACAACACCTAACACTTTTGGGAATCAAGGACAAACTCTTCATAATCAAGCTAAGGAGATTGTGTGGAATTATTTTCCTATTTTAAACTTAGCGATGCTGATAAAAGCACTTCAGCGTTAATAGAGGAAACATCTAAAGCAACACAAGTTTCGGCGACATCCGTTCGAAGAATCGTTCAGAACGTAGCTAGGCCTACTTCGGAGAATGAAGCAAGCACGCTGACCCCTTCACCTTATTCAGCGCCTGGGAAGAAGAGGGTAAGGGAGTCACATGTAAGATTTGAACTTTCAGCAACATTTGCCCGTGCTACTGAAATACATTGAGAAGGAGATTATCTTATGATTACAAATGTTTTTTCAACAAGTTTAAAAGAGGACTGCGGGTCAAGATGTTCCTTCGCCGTCATCATGCATAAAAAAACTGCGTATGAAATTTGGAAAAATCGACAGTCGTAAATTCTATATTGAACGTACACAGGTAATAGCGCAACAACGCCGATATTTACGACAGATAGGCTACAAGTGCTACGTTAAAGACTAACTCATTAAAAGGAAATAAACGAAAGAGGCCAGAACCTTTTTTTTTAAATTTTTATTGAAATATTTGTAGTAAATAAATATTTAATTGCGATTCATTTTTAAACTTCTTTTAATTCTAATTCATTAAAAGAAATAACAAAAGGAGTGAAAGATTTATTAAAGAATAAAGTAATGTCGATATATTGACTTTAATTTTACCGCTTACAGTTTTAAATAAAATATAAAAAAATAAAAATAAAATTTTATTTAAACATCTATAATTTATATTAACCTGATGGGATACAGCTTTTTTTAAGTGTATTATCAAATTTATTTCTTTTAAATTTAATATGCAGTGTAAGTAATTTCACTACGAAATAAAAACTAAAAATATCGATAAACCGCTTCACACATAAGACTTGTAAACCAGAAATGATTAATCGCATGATCAAACCTTTATCTGATTGGCCAATACAAAATTCCTAAGCTCCGCTCACTCCATCTTTCCCTGGATGAACTATAGTTAATACGTAGCAGTTCAATTAAAATGTTTAGGCTTTAAATCACTCACGCCACAATGATAAGCTCCCATGAATACTTAAACCGCACATTGTTGGCATTTATTGGTTTCAGTTTCTTGCGTTTGTGCAGCGCCGAGGGGCAGCGTGGCGGGGCAAGGGGCAGCATGGCGCTGCGCCACGCTGATTTTGCCTAGTGGCATCACTGCCAATGACTATCTGTGAAAATGTTGTATAATGGATTTTGCATTTTTTATTTTTTTTTTTTACCTGTGACATTGCTTATGTATGTGGTTATGCAAACAGCAAACAAATAATAATGGCGAAAAACAGAAAAAAAAAATTAAAAAATGGAAAAATAAATGAAAAAAAAAAACAATGAAAAAAATTCTCAATACTACAAGAATTGAACCCGGATCAGTAAATCCACAGAAACTGACGTTAACCACTGTGCTACTGCTGTTAAGTTGCATACCTCTCTTCCCACTTGGCTTATCTGGCACTACAATAATAAACGTAAAATATTTTATTTTTTTCTCCGAAACGAAAGGTCATCGAATCAAATCCTTTTACACAGAAAATATATAGATGTTGTAGATTGACCTCCTAAAATTTCAAGCAAATCCGTGATTACATATCCGTATGGTCCCCTTGTAAGATGTAAATGCTAAGCCATGGTTTTTAAAGGTAAGCCTATATTGAATAACCATATAGGCATGTACAGTATTATTTTCAACAATAAAATTACGATGTTGCAACAATAAAATTACGTTTGTAAAAGTTTAATGTTGAAATTTATTAATTTAAATACAATAGTTTCATAAGCTTATGATGATACAGTACATATACATTATTTGGAAATTTTTAATGGAAATTTCACTATAACGAATTTTTTTCTCAGCCCCCAGGAATTCGTTAAACTGAGGTCCGACTGTATTGATCTTTGATAACATTGTGGTTTTACTCGATGTCTCTCATATTTAATCAATATATAGATTTTTTAGGAAAAACACTAATTACTACCATATGTGCTGAGTGCTCATTAACTTAACCTTTGTCTGGTAAAATGTCGAAAAAATTGTTTAAAAGTAGAAAAATGTGTTCAGTTCCTCAATGCACATCCAGAGCTAATGAGGAAATTAACCTTTGCAAAAATGCATACATATGGAAAATAAAGCTGAACATTGGAAAGGTTATATGACCTAGTTTTTATGTTTTAGCAAGCACTTTGTTCCTCAGGAGTTTATTTTGAACAGTAAATGCTTAGATACACCTCGTTATTTCTACCAATTTTAATTTTCATATTTCGCAGCAGCGGGTAATTGATACATAAGGGAAAAAGATCGTAAGTTTTCAGGTATGACTTTCTCCACAGTGTGTATATTTACACACTTTCTGTAGATTTACAAAGGTGTCGGTCATGAGGTCACCCTTTCATCCACCATGTTGCCAGTTCGTGGTGATATTTATAGGCCATGGTGTTTCTCAATAATTAAAAATTTTACTTTCAAATTGCATCAACTTTTTTTTTTTATCGAGAAGAAATTGAAAATCGCATGCTTTATAAAGTAGCAGAATTTTCAGAATATAATACGCGTATTATGCAAAAAAAAAGTTAAGAAAACCTTAACTGTGCATTATAAAAAATTGCGTATAATATTCCTTTTTCCATTCATAAAACTAGGGATACTAGGTTTTCTCAACAATAAGATACCAGGTTTTCTCAGCAACTTTTCAAGATAGCTGCCAAGCTGAGATGTCTGTCAACACAGTGTTTAATGACTGCTATTCTACATGAACTCTATAATAATATACAGTGCTCCCTCTATATAACGGCACTCTACATAATGCCAAATTTATAACTCTACATAATTGCAAGTCCATATAATGAAGTTTTTTTCCAGAAAATAAAAATTGCAAACTCATTCATGTCTGCAGTTTTTATTTTCCGGAAAAAAAATTTGTTATATGGACTTGCTATTATAAATTTGGCGTTATGTAGAATCTCGTTATATAGAGGGAGCACTGTAGTTCAAAAAGTACATGTAAGGCAAATTCTTAGCCATTAAATAGAGCTGACATTAACAAATGCAATATATGAATGCAACCAGTCTTTGATGATATCAGTCAAAGTTAGGGGACGCTATTCCACAGTTTTGCTACTAATCGATCTTTATGAAGATATGGAGACAAAACGTTTGAATGATTTATCAAATGGATATATTTTTGCAATTCATTTGCATGGCAGAGAATACAAGAAAATGCAATTTGAATGCTTTTGTGAAAGCAGGAATTACTGCTCCTGTGGATGATTTAATCACGAGAATTGAAGACTAGGAAGAAGAAACAGTAATTAGGCCTAACAAAGAACTCTGACACAAACAATTTTGATTTTAAAGAACATTAAATAAATTTATTTCTGATATAATGTAAGTTTAAATGTAAAATGAATAAATTTTGTTATATGTTCATTTATTTTGAATACGTATCATTTCTTCATTTTATGGAAATATATAAAAAGTCGAAAGCCTTTAAAAATCAGACAACCATAATGTACTGCGCGTTTGAACAAATATGGCGGAGCTCTCCCTGATGCTGAATCGCTATCGTAGGTACATAAATTACATATAATACATAATTACGTATTATGTACTGGAGATTTTTCCAAAATCATGCAAAAAATTAGATGCATATACAGTGTTCTCCCCAGAAAATTTTATCAGCTGGGTGGAAAGATAAAACAGCTGGGCAGACAAAAATTAAAAACAAATAAAATAATATGCAGTGGTGTGCAGTTTTTCATGTATTCGGCCGGGCGGTCACCAAAATCTGCCGGGCGGCACGCCTGTTCAAAGGGGCATATATATCCCATGAATAATCAAACCGAGGAACTGTGGATAATCCTAATACCAAAGAAGAATAAACAACCTCTTGTCCACAACAATTTATTAACCCGTATGCGCAATTTGAATTTAAAATTTTTATGCATTTGGATGTTCCTCTGGTTTGCTAAATTATTATGAATCTATACTCCAACTGAATATGGTTTTGTATCATATACAGGGTGTATCTATACATTTAAAACAAACTGTCGCGGGATCATTCCAGGGATCAAAACAAGAATGTCCCTATGAACATATGTCTTACAAGATGTTGTTACTGAGTTACAACAAAAGTTTTGCCACATTACATAAAAGTTCAGTGTTATAAGGTTCATCGTCACTGGCAATGACCTGACCTAACCTAACCTAACCTAACCTAACCTAACCTAACCTAACCTAACCTGTTCACCTTTAAAAAGAAGTGCTTACAGGATGTATATTGGCCACATCACAGGAGATGCTCAAAGCGTCTGCCATGAGCAGCAAGGCATGGTGATCACATCTCGACATGGACTGGCAAAGCTGCTTGAAGATACTTGTGTCCTGTCGAATAGCTACACAGGCGTTATTGATACACTGTTCCAGATTGTTTATATCGTCAACCGGAGTAGCATACACCACATTTTTCATGTAGTCCCACAGATAAAGTCCAGTTGATTAAGGTCAGGAGACTGGGCAGGCCAATGCACTGAACCTCGATGCCCGATCCATGATCGTGGGAAGGTGTCATCCAAAAACACTCCTGTACAACTCATGCTGATAACATGAATTAAAACAAATGATATCAACAAGGGTGCAGCTTCATTCCATTTTCTGCTTTTTTTTTTTTTTAAATGTCAACAATTTAAATTCTGATACTACTAAATTAAATTGTATATTGCTTTACGATACTACTTTTTTATTTTCTGATTCTGATTTGAATAAATTGTATAGCAAAGCTAATACAGCATTTTCAAAGTATTTCTACTTTGCTTCATTTTAATTATTTGGATTTGCATGTGAACAAAAATAAAGCAATATATTCATAATGCTTATATTTTCCCACACCGCTCATATCTTTTGGGCTTCTTATCAGTCAAAAGTTATCTTATACTAAATAGGCTGCAAAATTGTTTCCTCTGTCGTTGGCTGCATATCCTTAATGATTTTTCTCTCACTGAATTTTTCTACCTTTTTGGGATTTTACCATTAGGCAAATTCATTTTATTTTCTTATTAAATTACCTTATGTTTTTTCTCCCAATTCCTTAAATCTTTTTAAAATATGTGCTATATCTATTAATGGAATTCACAACTATAATACTACAACTTCCTCCAATATGCATGTTATATTTCTTTGAATAATAGCCACCCCCATTTTATTGCAGCCTCATAAAAAGTTAGAGTGAAATAAACACCACAGCTTTTATTATTGAAAAATTAATTACCACTTAATTATTATTTTATAATCAATTTTTATTATTAAAAGCCAATTTTATTACTTTCATTAACGTAATCTTATCTAAATTTTATTAAGAAAACTTGAATTTAGATAAGATAGAAATTGAAAATGTTTACCCATAAATTAAAAAAAAAATTACGGTAAAAAAATATTAAAAAAAAA
>JAHWFO010002124.1:1368902-1414748 GCA_023313115.1 Rhysida immarginata
TGCCATTGGAAGCAACGGAAAGTTGAAGATTCACATTATAGATGGACATTGCACAACAGCTCAATATAAAGATGATCTTCACAATGTGTTCATCCCTTTGTGCAAAGTCTAGTTTAAGCAAAAACCATGGATTTAGCAGCAGGATAGTTTTGCAATCTATACTGCACGAGTTGTGAAAGCCTGTTTTGAGAGCAACAACATTTCCACTTTCGCTTGGACTTTCACTGTGGTCCAGTGACGGTGCTCACGTGTAAAGTCTAAGCGTTTGTTGACGATGACCCCTGGTCAACATGGGTGCAGCAATCATGCGTCGACTGTTCAGGCTCATCCATAGCAGGGTGCGTTCAACAGTAATGTCGGATACACGTCTGTTGGCACCACTGTTGAATCTGGTGGTCTTTTGATGGACTGTGGCTCTCCTGTCACCTTTTACGAGTTGTCGTAGGCACCGCTCACCCCATTGGTCGATGGCTCGTGACCCTTTACAGCAATGGCGTTGGGACGCGATTTCTGTCCCTGCTGTCCACTCTTTGTACATCTTCACTACAGCGGACCGTGAACAGTTCACAAATCGCGCCGTTTCGGAGATGGTGCCACCCTTGCTGCGATAGCCTATTATCATCCCTTTTTGAATGCCCGTTAAATCCGGATGTTTACCCATCTTGAGGCTCTTGCACCTGCCGTTTGATGCACCAGCTTTAAAGCTTTCTCAGCCTGTTATGCAAACTTTGCAATGTGTAATCGTTTTTGGGGCGAACCTTGTGTGTGCCTTGAATGGGTGCTGGTCATAATTCATTGATATGACAGTGTAAATTGAACACACAAATAAAGCATCAAATATCAATAGAACTCAGAATAACAGCATCAAATGTAAAAATGTCACCTATTAATGTGCGCACACAAACAAGGTTATAAGGCCAAGTAAAGCAGTTCTCTATGGCCAGGCATCTTGCCTGTACAAGTGTCCAGATCGACAAAGTGCTGAATTGACACAGCTGTGCCAGCCTGTTATGTGCAACTCAAATGTACGATGGCTGCCAAGGGGTCTGGGGACCAGTAGTATCGGGTAGCTTCTAGTACGCACCGTGCACCCCTTTTAAGAAAACCCCACAACTCTTTGGCTATAAACTATCTGTAGCCTTGAAATTGAGGAGGAGAGGAGCGCGGTAACCCCATAATATGACTATATAATGAGCACTCAACACTCCACAAACAATAGCGCGCTTCAAAATCCCGATCCCTATTTCCCTAGCCCTACGTCCGACAGGGACCATCCATGCCAATTACGCATGAGTGCATTCTACTATGGTACTACAGACCACGCTATTTCGCCCGACGGCTTGTGCAGGTTCAGCTTCACATAAAAATTAACCCGTCAAACAGCTTCTGCCACCCACATTGACCCTTAGTTGCTACTACCATTAACCACGATTGTCTTAGGGTGGTATCATGCTTCGGTTTAAGGTTGAGGTAAGGAAGGTTTGTTCCTCGAATATCCAGTTTCAAGGTCCAAACTCTCCTTACCGTCTTCACTGCGGCAAAATTTCGATGTGTGAGGCAAGATTTCAAGGAGCGTTTTCTCCTCAGAGCGAGGAAATTCAAAATGGAAGATCTCGCTCGCTTCGAAAGACGGTGCCATCGTCGATATCGTTTAGATCTCCTCAGAGAAATGCGATTGTGAGTTCACATTAATCTATGGAGCGTTTAGACCAAGAACAATTCAAGAAGAAATATCGGCTGGCAAAAGAAACTGTTGTATCAATTATAGTGGAAATCGGCGACTGAAAAACGCGGGGAATTCCCCGCGTTTTTCAGCTTCTCATCACCTTGCGTTTCTTTGCAACAGTAAATAAACTATTTTTGTGTAATAAGTAGATTAAATAAATCTCTCTTACATTTGAGAAAAATTAGTAAGTTACTCTCTTGGGGGTGGCCGTGGCCTGGTTGTCTCGTCGGTTGGCTTGCCAGTCGATGGAGTTCAGCAACTTCAGGCGCGGCCAGCTGCTGGCTGGGTGACGGCCAGGGCTTGAGGGCCACTGCTGGCGGGACAGCTATTTGGGGCACGGCTGTTGGAGGACTTTAGTCTGACCCATTTGCCAAGTGACCATAGCTGGTTTTCCAGCAGTTGGTACAGCCACTGGTTTGTTTGTCCGCCAGTGGCTCTTCCATCATGAAACCCCCCGTGCTTCGGAGGGCACGTTAAGCCGTCGGTCCTGGCTGCTACTGTCATCTCGTAGCAGTCGATATTTACTGGGATGGCGCAAAACTCCCTCGTAGGAGTAGGTACTCTCTTTCAAATACATTAATTTTTATGTTTAAGGTTGCTTCCAAATTGTATATGGCGATATAGGCCTACTTGAGTTCCCACAGTCGACGATAAGCAATGTTATCAAGCGAGTGGCAACGGCGTTAGGGAAGCGATGGCCGGCCGGCTTGTATAAGGCTTTCCTGGCAAGATGTAGTGGTTGGCATGAGGGTGGGAGGTTACAAGATATTACGTTCGTAGAATGAAATAATAAAAAATTATTACGGAACTAAACGTATTTTTGGAAAAAACGGCTAATAAAGCAAAGCATCTGCAATAAAATACTCACTTTGTTAATTTTCCAAATGAAAGCATTTAGATTTTGTCCAGTTCTTTTTGTCAAGTACATAAACGCCACATGCAAACCTTATGTGCTCGACACGTAAACCGAAGTTATAGCATTTCAGACATTTTTTTTTCTTATAATAAATTTTATTTTCAATCTTATTGGATCGCAAATATTCAATCCCTACGTTTGATGCTTTTGAGATAATTTTAATTAAAAAATTGAAATCGTGAGATCATGGCCTTATCACAATCTATTAAAAGATTTCTGTATATTATTATAGACAATATAAACTATCCTGTTGGTGATTATTTTATTATAATAAATTTATTAATATAATTTGTTTATTATATAATTTATCAACAACTACTTTCGACCAGTGAAAAATTTTCTTTTTTCCGACCATTAGAAGAAAAGTTATCAGTTGTAGTTCTCAGTCAGGAGAAAACATTCATCTGACAAAGGGACATCTTGCAAAAGGGTTGCTAACCAAAATCTCGCATCTGGCTGTGATTTCTAACTTAAAAATAGATTCAAGTATCCCGTGAGCATAGATTGCTTAGCAATGTGACGCTTCCCCCACCAAAGTTTCGTTATTTCCGTTAAAAATACTCTCAAACCAATAACTAGTTTTCTCGAGGAGAGGTTGAAGGACTCCTCATATAAGGAGGGAAAGAAATGCAAGCTTGAACGGAATCGAATTTTTTCGAGGAGACCTTGCGCCTCATACCTTACGTGAGGAGACCTTGTTCCTTCCTCAAGGAGGAGAAACCGTGATACCACCCTTAATAATACAGTACAATTGCGAGCGGCGCACAGCCAATGAGCAACTCTAATAAAGTCGAACCCAAACGAAACCCCTTTAAGGAGACAATAATGTAGCAAATATAAAACCCGTTCACTTTTAGGCAGGTGCTGTTCCACGTCTGTAGAACGACTATTTTCCTGTCCATTCATGAATCCATGCTTTCGTCCACAAAGGGGGGGGGGTTGGGACGTAGATGAAGATAAGGAAGGCCCCATGGTATTCAATATCAAAACAAGGAGAAACAAAAAGGAAAGTTCTCACCAAACACAGTAGGCAAGGTGTTTTCTCAACTTGGAAGTCAACTCTCGATGAAACACATCGCAAATGCTGTTACAGTAACAAAAGAATGTCAAAGAGACCAGGCCGCCATGAGCATGTTCTATTGCTCACCGTATCGCACTCATGCTTTGCGCAGCAAAAAAACATAACTCGGCCAAAAGGAGACTACAAACTATGCATTGCTGATAAAGCTGCAAAACTGTAATAGTTATACCGCATAAATATTTGCAAAGAACTTTTAAAAAGTGTTCTCAGAGAGTCATCGCCATAAACGAGGCCGCAAGAAGCACGTGTTCCTTCCGAACGCTTGACTCCGCATCTCTCGCTTTCCTGCTGAGCGCGCTCAACAACAACAGAACGTCGCTCTCTTAGCCGTTTTTCTAAGAAGTTCCCCGTTACAACAAAACCCCCGACAGACGCCAAGAGGACATTGTTTTCAGATCACTCAACATTTGCAACAAACAAGTTGGATATTTGTAAGTTTTTTAATCGGCGACAATAATCTAATATTACGACAACACAAGATAAGCAACAGGCAAATATTCACTGTAAAAGCAGATGCATCACCTTACAGCGAATAATCGCTTAACACAGAAACTAAATAGCTACCTATATGCACAATATGCACCACGTGCTACAAGACTACCAGGTATAGTTGTACTGCAAGATTTAGAGCCCTGAGTGGAATGATCGATGACAGAAAAAGGGGAGTACGGCTCTTGCTCAAGACCATTGTTGAAACCATGATTTATTTCATATTATTGAATTTTCGCTGATGCATTTTGTCTTCAGAGCAATGATTAAATTAAATTGTTATTTTACAAGATTTTATTTTATTAATTTGTGTATTTATTTTATTTATTCATTTATTCTTGTTTATTTAATTAATTAATTATTAGCTTTATTTATTTTATTTTTTGTATTGGTTTATCATTTAATTAATGTATTCTTATTTTATTATTTTAATAAAATTTTAGTTATATTATTTTATTTATTTTATTTATTTATCCAATTCCATCAAATTTTTTTCATTTTATTTACACATTAATTTTTATAGCTTTTTCATTGAAATGCCAAACTGTATAATGCATTTATAAACATATGCTGCTCTGAGTCTTGTTCTATGCTTATAAAGAGTATACTTCAACTTTGGATTCAAATGTTTTTGCATTTTATTGTGTATAACCATTAATAAAAATAGACCTATTAAATTAATCACACAATTAAAAATAACTTTTTGAACTTGTCTTGCTTTAATCTTAACAAATAAATTTAAACTAAATTGTCTAAAAATCTTATGTGGATAATGCCGATGATTAACTTAAGAATAAAATGAAACTCTTTTTTTCACAACGAAACAGGAATTGAACCAACTTAAAAAGAAAAAGACATAAAATAAAATGAAAAAATACAACCCGAGTCTGTAAGCGCTTTTCGAAAGCTTTGCTTTTATCATTCAGCAGCCAAGGAGCACCTCGAGAGAACTTGAGAGAACTGACTTGGAATCAAGATATGGGACACACAAGATATGGTAGAGGAAATCGGTCATCCATAGCCAAACACTCTTTAGATACCGGACATGAATTCTTATTAAATAATGTAAAACTTATAGAGTCAATAAATAAGAAACACCTTCTGGACGCCTTCGAAAGCCTAGCCATTCAAAAAACAGATAGAAAATTATTACTTAACTTAGATAGGGGCCCTATTAGCGAGTCACCATTGATCAAATGGGCGACGCACTTACCCAATCAATAAATTTCACTTGGACTTTTTTGTCTTGATTGGCTTCTGTCCGTTATAAATACTCAACTTGTTCTTTTCCAAGTCAGTTCTCTCAAGTTCTCTCGGGCAGGTACCGGGAAAAATCGGCAAAAGCGGCCCTCAATCACGAGAAAGTAAAGGCATCCGTCCGGCCCACCGAGATTTTTCCCGGTGTCCGGGTGGTTCAATCCGCCACTGTCGATGAATGCTCACGCTCGATCGCTATCGGAGTGAAATTTTAATTAATAGGACGTGAATTAATCGATAAATTCATCAATAAATATAAATCAAGGAATACATTGCCACTACTCATTTTATATCGTTGAGAGAAATGATATGAAGTAGGTCTAAAATCGTGGGTAGAAATTTTTTTTATTTTAAGTTTTGGAAAATCTCCAACAGTAACGCCGTGGTGGCTGATACGCTGCATGTGCCAAAATTTGCACCGCAGCGTTACCGTCGAAAATTATGGTACTATATACAGTATAATGAAATTGACAAAGAAATGTAGTGTTTTATGGATTTGTTAGTTATTAATTTTTGCAGCGTAGTAATTTTCAGTAGTGGTTTGATTATAATTTTTTTTATTGTAAAATAATATTTTGGAGTTAAATTTTCAATTTCTAATGAATGAGGCATCATTGATAAAGAATTGACATTAGCATTGTGCTTCATTTGTTTAATCATTGTTAAGTAGCCCCTAGACGATCAAAATTTTGATCAAAATTCGCTTCAATATTGATGGAAGACCATATTGATGCAAATTTTGATCGTCTAAGAGTGTTTTGAAGCGTCCTGTCAATATTGACGGATATTGATAGAAAATTATATTTTCTGTCAATATTGAAGAAAGCGTCCTATCAATATTCAACGTCTAGGAGGTTTTTGTCAAAATTTCTTCAATATCAAGGTTATTTGCGAGACCACGAAGGTTTCCGTCAGTTGTTTGCGAGACAGCGAAGTGAGAACATGGCTGACCCACCGAGCTCACCAAGCTCCCCTTCTAGTGATCGGGATTTCACAACCCTGCTAATAGCTGCATATCGTGATTATCCGGCATTGTGGTGTGTGAAGTCAAAAGATTATTAGAATAAACAAAAAAACAATTGCAATGCAAAAAAAAAAGCGGCTTCTCAGCTTGTACCACTCTTTGGACCAGTGTCTATTTCCCTTCCTCTTTGATTTTTTTTGTTCGCGCAGTGCAAGAGTCAATGCTAGAAAACCCAAATCCGAATTGGAAAACATTTCAAAATTTACAACAACCACGACCAAGCAGTACGAATATTTTTCGATGAATGAGTTTTGGTGATGCGTTTTGGAAAATATGATCCTCCATCAATATTGAAGCAAATTTTGATGCGCACTTCAATATAGAGCATCAATATTGAAGCGAATTTTGATCAAAATTTTGATCGTCTAGGGGTGCCTTTAGCATAGCTTTGTAGATACCACAGGATCATCATCATCATCACCATCATCACCATCATCACCATCATCTGAATCATTCTGATCACCCTGAATTTCAGAATCCTGATATTCACAGAAAATATTGCCAATCAGATCATTTTCATTTGTGTATTCATGAACTCTGATTGCATTATTGCCGTTCAAAAATTCAGTAGAGCTTAGGAATCAGGTCACTAAGGGGTCAATCCATATGAAATCACCAATGGGTGTTGCTGACATATTTTATTTAATTTTTACACATGCATTTTCTGTTTATGTATGTATCTGGGAGTATAAAATGAATTTTTTAAAAAAATTTACCACTACCACTGTGGACTCTAGAAGCCATTTTGTTTATAGGGACCAGCCGTTTTTGGCGTTTTTAGAGGTTAGCGATAAGTTAAATAACGTTTTTATTTATTAAGATATCAACTTGAAATAAAAACCATCTTATTCTAAAAGAAACCATCTACAAATCATGTTATGGCCAAAAATGTGTTAAAGTTTAAGGAAATAACCTAAAACTTATCTAGAAAAATGCGTTTTGTTTAGAATAAATTGAAGAATTTAGGGAATTGTTTCCAAAGAAGGGATTAAAGCACAACTTTAATGTTTTTTATCCCCTTAAAGATATAATAGAGGGCAAGACTTAAAAAATTTTTCAAAGCTTTTAAATGCCTCCTTTAGGTTTTACGGGCCTTCAAATATCGCAACTTGTCCAAAATTGACGATTTTCAAACAGGTATATCTCAAAAAGGACTGAATCAAAAAATCTGAAATTTTCACAAAATACCCTTCTACTAACTGGTTATCAACACATAAAATTTCATCATTGTGTTTTAACCAGAAGTATTTTTTGTATTAAAGAAAAAAGCGAAAATACACATTACAACGCACATTGATGCAGACGCCTCAAGTGTTAAAACACTGGAAAAAAAAGTGGGTTACATTAGTGAAAAATAAATATCCTGTTAGTAAAATGTAGGCAGCATATAGAAATTAATATTATTTTTAGCCAGGTTTACAGTTACTTCTTTTAATTTAGATTTTTGAAAATATACAAATAATGTAAACGGTCATAAATACTGGTACTCTGAAAGTAATGTTGAAAGGTCTGGTATACTGCATTCTAATAATAAAAGAAAACTAGGCCTGTATGTACAAAATGTGTAAACTGTAAATGAAGAGTACCCATGAATAATAATACACACACACACACACACACACACACACACACACACATACATTTTTTTTCTCTATTTAATTTTTTGTATTTTATATATGTTTTCATTAACTCCTTTTTTGGGCTTATGCCTGTTGGGGGCCAACCCTGGGCTTTACCTTCCGGAATATATCTGGTTGGTTACTCCCCTGTAGTTGTTACAATTATTATTATTATTATTAAATATATATATAGGGTGTCCCAAAACAGGTATAAAAAATTTCGTGAGCGTATTCTACATAAAAAACTGAGACGAAAATGCCGAATACAATTTTTGTTTTAGAATGTTCATTTTTGAGTTACGGGTCTTCAAAGATAGAGAATTTATCCTTATTTCGCATACAATTCGTTTTTAAACTAGACTTAAATAGTGTCAATTGTTGCCGATTATTGTTGTATTAATTGTTATGCCGCTAATCGTTATTTAGAAATAATGGAATTAAGTAAAGAAGATTATTTCGAGGATTATTAGTTTTGTACAGTGAGTGCAATAGAAGTGCAAATGCTACAGCTCATGTTTGGACAGAGCGGTTCCCTATTCACCCGTGAATTTCAATAAATGTTGTGCTACATTTAATTCACCACGTATGTACAGAAGAGGTGACAATGCCAATTAATCGCGGTGGACGGCCAAGACAAATTAATGTTCGAAATGAAGAACTTATTGATCATTGCATCGAAGAAGACCCAACTTAAAGTGTACGCAAATTGGGATCCAAACTCAACATTTCCAAATCAAGTGTTCATCGACAACTCAAGAAAATTAATTTATATCCGTACCGCTACACGAAAGTTCAAAATTTACAACCTACGGATTATGAACAACGACGTTTTGTACATGGCTTCTAAATAAACAAGCAGAGGACTGAAACTTTGTGCACAACATTTTATTTTTGGATGAATGTCACTTCACCAATGACGGTTGCTTCAACCAACACAATTCAAGGTATTGGGCATCAGAGAATCCGCACGTTACCCACCGCCATAACTTTCAAAATAAATTTAAAATAAATTTATGGGCTGGCATTCACGAGAATTCAGTTGTAAGTAAAAAATAAGAGTTTCCACTATTTTCTATGACTTGTTTGTATCAATATTAATTATAAAACACAATAAAAAGAATAAAATGTTGCATGAAGCACTTAAAAAGTCTACTGTATTGTTTGACATTTTTTCTTAATTACTGTACATATTTATTTAAAATTTAGTTTAATTACTTTTAACTCTGAACATCACCACAATAAATCATTGCAGATTGGACCACATGAGTTATCAGCCTGTCTAAATGGCGAAATTTACACAGATTTTATTCAGAACCGTCTTCCAGTGTTACTGGAAGATGTGCCACTTATGGATCGTCTAAACATGGGGTTTCAACATGACGGAGCTCCACCATATAATTCACTTCCAGCACGCCGTGCGCTAGATCATGTCTTCCCATATAATAGATGGATTGGATGAGGATGAGAAATTCATTGGCTGCCTAGATCACCGAACCTCAATCCTCTAGATTTTTATCTCTGGGGTCACCTAAAAACTGCTGATTTTCGTACACCAGTTAACGACGTTGAAGAATTGCGAAACAGGATCACCCAAGCATTGGAATCCATAATACCCGCGATGGCAATAGCAGCTTACAACAATCTTGTTCATCGCGCTCGTCTTTATCTCGATGCTGACGGTGGCCGCTTTGAGCTTAAGTTTTGATTTGAGGTTAAGTTTCACAAATTGATGTAGATTTTTCTTTAGACTAGTCATGACTTTGGGCAACACTGTCATAACACTGACAATCAATTCAGAACCCGTGTCCCGTGTGTTTACGTTATTATTAATGAATTGTATGCGAAATTAGGGTAAATTCGCTATCTTTGAAGACCCATAACTCAAAAATGAACGATCTAAAACAAAAAATTGTATTCGGCATTTTCGTCTCAGCTTTTTATATAGAATATGCTCGCGATGTTTTTTATACCTGTTGTGGGACACCCTATATATTAAAATAAAAAAACACATTAAAATAACTGAAAAGCAAAACATAAGCCTAGTTACATTTTATGTAGATTCAATTCTATTTGTGCATTGAAACCTTAAAAAAAAAACTGCAATTTTTAAATTCTTGTAATTGATGAATTATACTTGTCTTTGGGCTTGATCAATTCATTTTATTTACTTTACACTAGTTGTCCAAAAGTCATCACTGTATTGAGGAGTTCAGAAATTTCTTGACATAATTTTTCAGTTTTCCTGGTATGTTGTAGCCCTGGCCTGTCATGGTTGTAAACTCCAATGGTGATAGTTTCCTCAAAGCCTTTGTCACTGGTTCCCACACTATATCAGTTTTTGAAATTTTGAATAATGTTTGAGACCCATGTGGATGAAAAAATTAATCATCAAGTCACCGTTTTCCATACACATATTTTTAACTTCACCAATCCACAGTTCTGATCATAAACACATACCAAAATGTCATTTATTTTGAAAGACCCAGTCTTAAAATATGGTAAACTTTTTGAGTGAACTTAACACTGTATCACACAAAGGATTTTGTGGCACAAAATGTGATATGTCCTTGTTTCTAGTACTGTTTTACAAGTTTTATATCTTTGGCTCAGCTTTGCTTCATTTGTTTCAGTTTCTTCTAAAGGTACTAAAATGTAGGAAATCCCTGTTATTTCTTCAGAACAAAGCTTAAACATTTTTTCATCTAGACACAGTCCTTTTTGTGGTCCCTTCAATATCATCATAGGCATTCTTCCCATGGGAAGTGGTAAAAAAATGTCACTCTGCTTCAAGACCAAAGTCTTTAGAGTGGTTGCAAATGTTCAAAAAGTTTTTTTGTTTTTATACAGGTTGCCAGCTCCATCGTTAAAATAATTTTTTTTATTGAAGGAGCATTTTTTTTATATCTTTTGAAAGCAGTGCACAGCCACGGTACTATAGTCCAAACAATCACTTATAACACAAAGGCTTCTGTGGCAAATTTCACCATCATTTAGGTAATAATATACAAAAGGGTGCAAGGTAACTTAAGGGTTACTCCAGTGATAGCTCTGGATTTCATTTTGAACGACAAAGGTGAAATTTTCAGATAAATGTGTGTATTATTATTTACACATATTCATGGGTACTCTTTATTTACAGTTTACACATTTTGTATATATATGCCTAGTTTTCTTTTATTATTAGAATGCAGTATTTTTATTTATTTATTTATTTATTTATTTATTTATTTATTTATTTATTTATTTATTTATTTATTTATTTACTTTTAATTTTTTACAATTTACCTTTCGGGGTCCATATGGCCGATAAGGCCGACAAGTAGGTCCCCGAAGGTAATCAAGATAAAACTAAGTACAGAAAATAGTTAGTAAAAATAAAGACAACAAACAGAGAAAAGAAACAAAAAAATGTGATTTGAATTCAAGGTAGATAATTAAACATTAAAAAAGTTCGAATTGCTTTCCTAAATACGACATAAGGAAATAATGAACATATATTAGTAGGAAGCTGAGACCAGCATCTGACCCCGGAATATGAAACACATCTGCGCTCAAAGTTCTTCTTAGTTAAGGGCAGGCTGATCGCAGTCTTGTTGCGAGTAGTATAATTATGAACATCTGAGTGTTTCCGTATGGAAATGGGGGATGATAGAATTAACATTTGATTAATAGATTTGTATATAAAAGAACATATTTGAATGAAATAGATTTGGCTAATAGTCAAAATTCCTAGAGAAGAAAAAAAGTGTGAAACAGTATGAGGTTTAGGGAGTTTCAAAAGGGTATGGAGAAACCATTTCTGCAGTTTAAGAAGTCTAGTAAGATTATAAGAGGTAGTGGACCCCCAAAAGATGATGCCAAAGCATAAAGAACAATGAATCAAAGAATAGTAAAGGAGTAATAAAATATGTTGTGGGAGAAATTGAAGTCTTGAAATCATTCCTTGATTTTTATTTAATTTAATGAGTAAGATGTCAACATGCTTATCCCAGGATAAATCGTGAGATAAAGTAAGGCCTAGGTATTTAAAAGAGTTAGTAGTGTTAAGGAGATGAGAACCATAGTAAACGGGAGGATTAATAGGAATGCTACGTTTATTACGCTGATAAAAGAACATAAGTTTAGATTTATCGACGTTAACTAATAATGAGTTGGCAGAATTCCACAATTTCAAATTGGCTAACAGGTGGTTAATTACAGAAATAAGATTCGTGATATTTGGGTCAGAGAAAAAAAGCCTGATATTTGAGTATACCAGACCTTTCAACATTATTTTCAGAGTATCAGTACTTATTACTGTTTTCATTAATTGTATATTCCCAAAAATCTAAATTAAAAAAAGTAATTGTACAACCTAGCTAAAACAGAATATTAATATCCATATGCTGCCTACATTGTACTAACAGGATATTTATTTTTCATTAATGTAACCCACTTATTTTTCAGTGTTTTAAACTTCAGGCGTCTGCATCAATGTGCGTTGTACTGTGTATTTTCGCTTTTTTTCTTTAATACAAAAAATACTTCTGATTAAAACACAATGATGAAATTTTATGCGTTGATTACCAGTTAGTAGAAGGGTACTTTGTGAAAATTTCAGATTTTTTGATTCAGTCCTTTTTGAGATATACCTGTTTGAAAATCGTCAATTTTGGACAAGTTGCGATATTTGAAGGCCCGTAAAACCTAAAGGAGGCATTTAAAAGCTTTGAAAAATTTTTTAAGTCTTGCCCTCTATTATATCTTTAAGGGGAAAAAATATTAAAGTTGTGCTTTAATCCCTTCTTTGGAAACAATTCCCTAAATTCTTCAATTTATTCTAATCAAAACACATTATTCTAGTTACGTTTTAGGTTATTTCCTTAAACTTTAACACATTTTTGGCCATAGCATGATTTGTAGATGGTTTCCTTTAGAATAAGATAGTTTTTATTTCAAGTTGATATCTTAATAAATAAAAACGTTATTTAACTTATCGTTAATCTCTAAAAACGCCAAAAACAGCTGGTCCCTATAAACAAAATGGCTCCTAGAGTCCACAGTGGCAGTGATTAAGTTGGCAAGAAGATTTTTGTAGATTTTCGGCTAAATAGAACCTAAGAATTCTAGCCAAATCAGAAAAGTTATAGCCAAAACCTAAGTGTACCTTTGGGATACGATAGGTATCACAATAGGAATTTTTGGTCAGAAACTATTCGAAATAGAAAATTTAAAAAAATGATAAATAGTTAACTGCCATTGTGATACACCAAGCAAGATATGCAGCTTTAAAATCAAACTCGTTCCTCTCTGGGCCATTGATTGAAATGTTCATCAAATGGCATACATTGGTAATATTGAGTCTATTACGGATATCTGTTTTTGTGGTATTCATCTTGCTAATCCCCTCTCACAATCTACAGTAAGTATTGGGATTGACAATACGAATTCACATATTATAGACATAGTGGGGTATTCACATATTAAATCATTCTTTCGAAGGAACTGGTAAGCTGCTGCTAATGACTTGTTAGCGAGTTTTCAAAACACATTTGATCATCCTCCATTCCATGAGCACATTATTTTTCTGAATTCCTTCTGATTCAAAGTACGATTCTAACATCGTATGAATTTCTGTGATATCTTGCTCGCCATGTTCTAGAAACATATCGGACTCCATGTTTGGTATATTTCTTGGTAGTAACGCAGTAAAACACTTCAGCTTGCCAAGATCTGCAAAACGTTCATGAAGATTGCTAACCAAGGCTTCTAAAAAAGACAGCTTCATTTTGTCTACAATATTTCTTCCTGTTTGGATGTCTTTAATCATGTGACCTTGAAATTCAAATTTACCTGTCTAGAGACTTAGCTTGGCACTTTTTGTACAAAATCTTTGAATGTTTGTCCCATTGCACTTTTTAGGGTGTTGAGCTGCTGAATGGTAAATGAAACTTGTATTTCACACATTTCAAAATCTATATCCTTGCTTTGGAACAGCAGACAAAGGTTTGAAAAGAGAAATAAAATATCAGGCAAATACGCAGTTATTCCAACGAATCTGTAGCAAGCTACTGCTTTTAACAACCCTTAGCCAACAGCAGATGTATCTTCTAATAATACTGAAACTAATGCTGGCCAAGAATTGAGCAGAGCTTCGACACATCTGCTCAGACTGAGCCACTTAGTGGCAAACACCTGCACAAACTTCCTTTCTGCCATGTTGGGGATATCTTGAAAACCTTTTAGTAAATGTGTTCTTTTTGCAGACTAATGAAACTAATTAAAAATCCTATTCAGTACTTCCTGATATTTAACAAGCTCGGCAAATTTATCAGCAATCTGTGCACTAGCTAAAGCTAGACGATGTGCAATGCAATGAATTACGCACAATCCTCTGCACAGTGTGTTTCGTTTCTGATGTGGAAGAATCTCAGATATTATACAGATAATATTTAGTAGATAATCCAGCTAACAGGATTTTATTGGATTTTTTTGGCGAATTTCTCAGCTGCTTTTGTAGTCGATTTTGGGTTATCAGCGCCTTTCGGCGAAAAGGCTAGCGGCAGCTTAATCCCTGCACAGTGGTAGTGGTAAATTTTTTTAAAAAATCATTTTATACTCCCAGATACATACATAAACAGAAAATGCATGTGTAAAAATTAAATAAAATATGGCAGCAACAAATTATTTTTTTATTGGTTGATTTCATATGGATTGACCCTAAATGGTCTAAATGGCCAATCGAGTGAGGTTTTCTCCTTAAGTAATTGTGTTCGAGGGGAGATCTGTTCTCATCTCATTACTAATGCAAAATTTTGGAGTGAGAAGCGAGTTTGTCACTCCAAATTTCAAGGGACCACTTTTCACCACTTGAGAGAGTGAATCCTCTACTTCACCTCCTGATCTAGTAATAAAAATGTCATGCCATTCATAGAAAAGTGTCATTGCCTTTTTTTTTTCTTTCTTTCTTTTTTTTTTTTTTTTAATTACTTTAGTGCGTAAAATGAACAAGTTACAAAATGCTTTTAATTGAAGGTATCAAGGTATCATTATATCCTGTTTCGATAATATGAGAGACTGGCATATTTAAAAATGCTCATTTTGAAATGGGCTCCCTACAGGGCATATTATGTGTATATGCATTTACAAACACGCATTTATATTTTTAAATTATATGCACTTTCTAACATTTATGGTATTAAAAATTGTTACTATTTTATATGAAACAATATTGTTACTTCATGATGCTATATTTAAAAAACTTTTCTTGATTTTTTTTTTTTATTAAGCTTGTAAAGTATTAATTCCCTTACTTAGCTTAAAATGAATATTTAAGAAATGTAAAATGATAAATAAATTATTAAATAAAACAGTTAAATATTTTTAGGTTTATTTGTGTAGGCCACCCTAAACAATAGATTTTCTTTTCTACTTCCTTGTTTCTCAGAAGTTGCATCAGTCCTTTCCATTGTTGAAATATTGACCTATGTCCTCCATTGTTTTTGCTTAGCAACGTGACGCTTTGCATGTGAAAATTTCTAGACTTTTGTTAAAAATTACCCTCAAATCCATAACTGGTTTCCTCAAGGAAGGGATCAAAGCAACAGTCATATGAGTGAAGAAAGTAAATGCTTTAACGATAGGAATCTGTTTTTATTTTTTGAGTAGCCCTTGACCTTCAGCCCTCGAGTGAGTGTCGTTTGTCACACTCTCGAGTGGTTGTGTTAGTGGTCCGACCCTAGGTATTCTGTTCCAAACTCTGTGTCAAGATTTGTTGATAAAATGCTGTAAATTTTGGGACCCAGATTCAAATTCGGTTCCTTCCATATTCAATGTGTTGAAACCAACTGCGTGGAAACATTGATAACCATTAATTCAGACAGTCCATCCCAACAGTTTTTCATCCTCCAAAGAGAATTAATAAGGCTGATGGATTTGCTGACATCGCATCCTCCTCCTCCTCTTCTTCTTCTTCTTCAGCTTTTCCCACTTCTATGTGGGGTCGGTGTTTTTGATGAGCTTTCTCCATTTCTCTCTGTCCTCTGTCCACTCCCTTCTGAGTCCCTTTGATTTCAGATCTTCGTCCACAATATCTTGCCACCTTCTCTTGGGTCGTCCTCTTTTTCTCCTTCCCTCCACTTTCATGTTCATAGCTCTTTTGCCAGTGTAGTCCTCGTCTCTTCTCATTACATGGCCAAACCATCTCAGTCTATTTTCTTGGATTTTGTTTTCAATATCTGTAACCTTCACTGTCCCTCGGATGCGCTCATTTCTAATCCTGTCTAATCGTGTCACTCCGCACATCCATCTCAACATTCTCATTTCTGCCACCTTCATTCTTTGTATATTGGACTTTTTTTAGAGAGAGAGTTTCCATTCCATAGAGCATTCTAGGTCTCACCACCATCCTGTAAACTTTGCCCTTTAGACGCACAGGGATCTTCTTATCGCAGAGGACTCCAGAGACTTCTTTCCAATTTTTCCAACCTGTCTGTATTCTGCTAGTCACTTCCCTACCTGTCTCACTCCATTCATCAACTGTCGAACCAAGATATCTAAAGTGGTCAGTTTTCCTGGTTGCTGTCTCCATCAGTTTCAGCTCCTCGTTTTTCTGGGCCTCTATGTTGCAGGCCATATATTCTGTCTTGCTTCTGCTGATTTTCAGTCCCCTGTCTTCCAGAGCTTTTCTTCCAAGTCTCTAGCTTTTCTTCATCCTTTGGTCTAGATCTTGCACATAAAACTATATCATCCGCATAGAGCATGTTCCAAGGTGCTTCTTCCCCGACTCTCTCCGATATGACATCTATCACTATGTTGAACAGGGAAGGACTCAGTGCTGAGCCCTGGTGGAGACCCACTCTCACTTCAAAGCAACTCGTTTCTCCCAGGAAGGTTTGCACTTTCGTCTTGACTTTCCTATACATTTCTTGAATTAACCTGACATATTTCTCTGGTGCGCTTCTAACTCTGAGTCTCCTCCAAACTTCTTGCCTTGGCACTCTGTCATATGCCTTTTCCATGTTAATGAAGACCAGGTGGAGTTCTTGTTGTTTCTCTCTGAACTTCTCCATCATTTGTCTCAGGCTAAAGATTGCATCAATGGTTGACTTTCCTGGCATGAAACCAAACTGTTGACTCCCAATATTAACTTCAGCTCTCAGTCTTTTGTCCAGGATCCTTTCCAAGATCTTCATGGTGTGTGACATTAGCTTAATTCCTCTGTAGTTGTCACACATTTGGATGTCTCCTTTACCTTTGTAGATTGGGACAAGAATACTTTCTCTCCATTCGTCTGGTATCTCTTCTTCTCTGTAGATCTTCACCAAGAGATCCCATAACAGGTCCAGCCCTTCCTCTCCAAGGACCTTCCAGGCTTCAGCCGGGAGTCCATCCGGTCCAACTGCTTTCCCTCTCTTTATCTGCTTCAGTGCTACCTTATCCTCACTCCTTGTGATGTCTGTTGTCAGTCCCTCATTTGGTGTTTTCGTTCATTCTCTACGTTCAGTAGCTCCTCAAAGTACCCTTTCCATCTATCCTGTATCGCCCCAGTGTTCCTAAGGATTTCTCCATTGGCCTTCTCGATCTGCTTGATGTGTGTGATATCTTTTGCTGTCGGCTTCTGTGTTTGGCATTGCTATATATTTTCTTCCGCCCTTCCGGTGTTTCTAAGTCATCGTACATGTCTTGACATGCTTTGGCTTTTGCTTGTGCCACTTTCTTCTTTGCCTCCTTATTCTTGATCTTAAAGACTTCTAGGTCTGCTGGGGCATTGTTGAGTCCCACCTCTTTTTAGCCTTTTTCTTCTTCTGTACTGCTACAGCATCAACAGCCTGGTTCCACCACCAATTCTCCTTGTTTTCCCAGAATTTTCCTGTTGTTTCCCCCAAAATTTTCCTGCCAGCACACCTCATGGCCTCTGCATTTCTATTCCACCACTCTTGAATATCCTCAAAATCCCTGGAAACTCTCTGCAGGACTGCTTCCTTAAATCTGTGCCTTAAAACTATGTCCTTTAGTTTGAACCACTTGATCTTCTTCACCTTAGCCTTAGTCTTCACTTTCTCCCTGACTGCATGTATCGAAAGTTGGAGGTCCATGAGCAATGGGCGGTGTTGTGCTGCCACGTGATCACTAGGGATGACTTTGCGGTTCTTCACTTCCTTCAGATATTTTCTCCTGTACATAAAGTAGTCAATTTGAGTGCTATTTCCACCACTTTTGAAGGTGGTCAAGTGCTCTTCATTTTTGCTGAAGCAAGTGTTGGCCAGGACTAAGTCGAAAGCTCCAGCAAAATCTATGATTTGTTCACCTTTTTGGTTCAAGTCTCCATAACCATGCCCTCCATGGATTCCTTCTATGCCTCTGTTATTGGTTCCAACGTGTCCATTAAAGTCCCCTCCGATGATACTCTATCTTTCTCTTACAGTTGTCTTAGCTCTTCATCTATGGTTTTCCAGAAAGCATCCTTTATCCCTATACTTGTACCAATCTGTGGGGCATAAGCGCTTACTATATGGATTGTTTCCCCTATATCCAGCTTCATCCTCAAAATCCTGTCACTTCTACGGCTTACTTCTATTACGTTTTCCTTCATCTTTAGTGAGATGATGATCCCTACTCCATTTCTGCCCTCTTTGCTTGCACTGCTGTAGAAAATCTTGTACCCTTCTGCTAGTTCTCTTGCCTTGTCTCCCTTCCATCTTGTTTCTTGTACACACATGACATCAATCTTTCTTCTTTCCATTATGTCCACAATTTCCCTTCCTCTCCCTGTCATGGTGCCCACATTGAGTGATGCAATCCTGAGTAGTAAAGGTCTTCAAGCTAGCTTCTTTAGTAGCACCCGCTCTTGATGCGATAACCCTAGCATATTTTTCACAGTCCTCGGGCGCCTAAGGAACTGCGCGTCGCCTAGAGCGGGGAACGCCCTAGCATTTTCTGAGTCATGGATACCACTCATCATAAAGGCTTGGGAGGGTGTTTTACAGCCGGATACCCTTGCTGACGCTAACCCTCCTCCTTTATCCAGGCTTGGGACTGGCCAGTCTGCCATACAGTGTCCTGGGCGGAATCCCTGACATCGCATCGTCTGATCAAGCTATACTGCTTGTAAAAGGTTTTTCCTGTATTTAACTTGAAGGCCTGAATTATTCCTTGATCCAGAAGTTATAGGTACAATGTATTCACACCTAGTCACTTTAGACTGTGTTAAGGATATTTATGTATTTGCTTATTTTCAGTTTTTGTCACTGTGTGGCGTTACTTGTTATCCCTCTTTTTTGGATTTGCTCAAGGAATAAACATCGTAAGTTTTGCTCTCGTACAATTCGTGTACTGCTGTCGTTTTTTTTCGTCAAATACAACTCTAGGAACTCATGAATTGCAAGTATACTCTTCCTTAAGTTTGTCATCATAAATAACATAAACATTTGGTCCTTTGAGCCGGATGATATTTGCAACTGTCGAAGTTATCTCTCTCGAGTGCTTTTGTTTTCATGAGCTCAGTTGATGATTGCTCCTGGTCCTTCGAACTGTTGAATGTGTGTCTTTTACTGAGAAGACATCGTGCTGTTTCTTTCCTCCACTCCAGTGTACTGATTGTTCTTCGTGGTTTATGACTTCCTCGCCACACCAGGCTGTCGTTTGTTCAACACTGATAGTGTTTCCCGCCATCATTAGTGGTTTTCCTGCCATTCCGCCATCTTGTCTCTACGCATCTCCTCCTGATTTAACTTGCTGGCCTTATCAAACACAATGGATCCTAAAAGAAAATGCGCTTCCATCAAAGCTATGCTAACTCGTTTTGAATCCTATGTTGGAGCATTTTCATCTGCAAATCCTTCTGCGCCATTGAATGTGTTTAGAGGGGGAAGCAAAAAATAGAACAGAATTTAAGAGGTGATACTTAAAGAGAACCCCAAACATAAGTATAAACGTGGCTCGTTAAAAAACTTTTATTTTTGGTTTAAGAATGAGATATTTATTTATGAAATACAAAAAATTCTGTACGAAAGAATATTCTATACAATATGATTTAATTGAGGAATTGGCATTGTGATCTCAATTACAAAAGAAAATATTTCTCGAAATAAATAAAAAATATTTAAATATACGTTAATACAGCAAAATACTGTAATGAGAAATATTAATCGCTACATTGTGCGAATTGAGTTTAAATATTTAAAGATGCATTGAGACAGACTAATTCCTAATAAAGAATAAGAAAGAAATTTCAAATTTCCATTTTTGTCTAAAGGAAGACTACGAAATAATAATCAATTATTAATGAAAAAAACTGAAATGCGCAGCATGGGGTCCCTTATACGCGTTATTGTTGAAATAGTATCAAAAGAAATTTCATTATTACCTTACGAGTAAACCCGCAAAGATGCTGCTCGATAGAGAATCATGGATGCTGCTCGATAGAGAATCATGGATGCTGTGAGAAAGTGAGAATTTCACCTGTCTGAGTCAATAGTAAGGAACTGAACATCGAGCGACAGGTTAGGAGCAATTTACAAGGGCATTGGAATCTATCACCAGTTATCGATGGACCAAAAAGAAAAAAACATGGTCGGCTCCCATGTTTAAAGAATCAACTGAAGGCCTATGGAATGAAATGAAAGTTGAACGCCATGGCTGCGCTAGTAAAGACGTGGAGGACCAAAAGGGAATAGGACTGGTCAAGCCTGAAGCTGGAAGTGGTCTGTATGAATAAAAAAAAAACAAACAGTAATTACGGAAAGAACACCAACAACAGAGCGACACAACATCCTCATGGTCACGGAAATTATTTGCGAGGGACAACTGCAGCAGACAGCGACTATCACGTGGAGATTTTTATTAACATTTATTTAGACAATATAAACTCAACATCACTGTCTGCATACAAAACAAAAAACTTAAAAAAAATAGAATAATCATTTACAAACAAATATCATTATATCTATTTTTACAAAAAAAATTCTGAGTTTTCCCGAACAGAATGCCTTAGACATTTTTCAACTGCGTGAATGGCTGCTCAACATAAAACCATTACTTGCTTCATTTCATGAGATTCAACTAGAAACCGATGCAGATGAAACAAACGATATTGACCTGAAGCTAAGTACTTTAACATAATTGCTATTGCTGAGCATTTGTTAGATAGAAGCATGCCCCCCCCCCCCCCCCCCAGTTTTGTAAGTTCACATGGCAGCTCATGCCACTCTCATTTGTCATCTAATTTGATTAAGTTGCCTACCATTAAACTACCAGAATTTAGTGGAATGTTTGAAGACTGGCTGAACTTTAAAGACTTATTTAAGTCTCTCATTCATGAAAATAGTGGACTTGGCAATATACAAAAATTTCATTAGTTGCGTGTCTCGCTGACTGGCAAAGCGGCAGAGGTTGTTGAGAATCTCACCTTCACTGGTGACAACTTTGCTTGGGACAGTCTTCATGATCGCTATGGCAATCAAAAAGTACTAATTCATAACCTTATGAAGGCCATCTTCGATCTAGAGCCAATTTTCAAAGAATCCTCTGCTAGACTACGCACCTTTATTGACTCAGCCAAGAAGACTACGCATCTTCCATCTCTAGATTCTTTGATCAATAAAGAGCATCAGAGAGAGGCATTCCTTGTCTATCTCATCAGATAACTCCACTGTAAAGGAATTTGAAAACAAGACTGCTATTTCTGATCCAACTTCTTTCGATGATCTCGTTAAATTTAGAGAAAACAAGGCCTCTTTATTGGAAACTCTAGAACAAAGACATGCTAAACCCACAAATGAGCAATCCGCCACATCAAGAAGCTTCGTCTCGACGTCGTCCTCCTGTCCGGTCTGCAATAAAGATCATAACTTATACTCTTGTTCCATTTTCAAATCTATGCCTGTCAAAGAACGCTTTGCTAAAGTGAAGAATTTAAGATGCTGCATAAATTGCCTTTCTGAAGGTGACTTTGCTATGAAGTGTAGCTCTAAGCACAGCTGCAATAAGTGCAAAGCTAGACATCATACTCTTTTACATCTTGATCCCATAACCACCACCGAGAAGTCAGTTGTTGAAAGTGATACAGTCACCCTTTCAGCGTTGTCCTCTTCTGAACAATGTGCTATTCTCTCCACTGCTGTTGTGAATGTTGTTGATAATCAAGGTCAAATTCATCAAGCAAGAGTCCTACTTGATTGTGTTAGCACTTCATTGTTTGTAACTTCTTCTCAATGAGAAGCTCTAGCTGCCTCAAACTCCAGTCAACATCCAAGTCCAGGGCATCACTAATTCTACTACCAGTGTCCATTGTCGTTGTGAAATTCATTTGCACTCTCGAGTCTCCAATTATCGCTTGAAATCTCAATGTTTGGTCGTTCCTCAGATTACTGGCCATCTGCCCAATACACCAATTGATCTCGCTAGCATAAACATTCCTCATGGTCTTAAGATGGCTGATCTTCACTTCAATGTCCCTGGAGAAATCGACATTCTTCTTGGAGTAAATTCATTCTGGCAAATTGTTCTCACTCGGCGCATTCCACTTGGACCCAGAATGCCTATTCTGCAAGCTTCTCATTTTGGATGGATTGTAGCTGGTTCATTTCCTTGCACTACTCCCCAAGACATTCGTTGTAACTTTAGTCGTACTTCTATTTGCATTCAAGAGCAATGAAGAATTTCTGGAAAATGGAAGAACTTGGAAGAAGACGAGTGTGAATCTCACTTCAGGAGCCATACCAAACTTGAATCTAGTGGTCGATTTATTGTCAGTATTCCTCTTAATAAGGCTCCAGAAGTATTAGGTGACTCATACGAAATAGCTGAAAAATCCCTTCTAAATCTTGAAAGAAAATTTGTCTCGAACACTGCCTTGCGTCAGCGTTACGCATAGTTCATGCAAGAATATGAAGACTTGGGCCACATTTCCGTTCGCAACCCTGCACCTTCTTAGGTTTCCTGCTTCTTACCTCATCATGGCATTCTCAAGGAAGATAGCCTGACCACGAAGCTTCGTGTCGTTTTCAATGGTTCTGCTCCCACTACCTCTGGTGAATAATTTAACTCCTTACAATTGGCCTGCCCTACCATTCAACACGATCTGTTCAGTGTTCTAATCCGATTTCGCAAACATGTCTACGCCTTCTCTGCTGATATAGAAAAGATGTATCGCCAAGTTTTGATTGATGAGTCTCAAAGACCCTTGCAGCGCATCTTATGGAGACCTGATCCAAATGATGCCATCAAAACCTATAATCTGAACACTGTTACTTATGGTACTGCTTCTGCTAGCTTCTTAGCAATTCGATGTTTGTTTGAGCTGGGCATTGAATGCGCACAATCCCTTCTGGAAGTCTCTCGAATCATAAAAGAAGATTTCTACATTGATGATATGTTGAGTGGAGCGAATGAAAAAACATATCTGCTACTTTGCAAACTGGTTGCTTCAACTTACGAAAATGGATCTCGAACGAGCCTCATGGACTCCGACATTCATCCTATCCTAGTTGATATTGGCTCGCATCATAGCACAAAGACTCTTGGACTGCATTGGTTGCCACTTGATGATAAGTTGACATTCTCTATTTCTCTTACCTCTCCAAAAAGAATAACTAAGCGTGTTATCCTGTCCGACATATCTCAGATTTTCGACCCTCTTGGCTTGCTAAGCCCTTGCACTATTAAGGCCAAGATGATGTTGCAAGCGCTTTGGTTAGAGAAACTTTCATGGGAAGATAATATTCCTCGCTCCTTGTCCACTCAATGGTTGAACTTGAAAGGTGATCTTCCTGCCCTAAACGAAGTTGCCTTTCTCTGACGCGTCCATCAAGGCTTATGGCACCTGCATCTATGTATGCTCTGTTGATCAAAACGGTGCTATTTTCTCAAATTTATATTGTTCGAAAGCCAAAGTGGCTCCTCTCAAGTCTATATCCATTCCCAAACTAGAACTTTGTGGTGCTCTCACTCTCGCCCGCTTAGCCCAGCAGGTTACTTCTGCGCTCCAAATAACGTTGGTCAGTGCTTTTTTTGGACTGACTCCATTATTGTACTTGGTTGGTTGAAAATACATCCAAATCGTCTACACACGTTTGTCGCCAATCGTATATCTGAGATCCAGACACTCTCAAAGAATTCTGTGTGGAACCACGTTTTCAGTGGCAACAATCTGCCGATATCCTCTCAAGAGGGATTACTCATACCGTGCTGAAGGATGCCGCCTTGTGGTTTTATGGACCACCGTGGCTCTCTAGAAGAATTGTCCTGGCCAACTCTGCAAACGCCTTCCATACCACTTGATCTTCCAGAAGTAAAAAGATTAGATGTAATATCTGCCACTGCTTCATGTTCTTCATTTTCGTTTTCAAGAATCTCAGATTTTGATCATCTTAATCGCATTGTTGCCCTTATATTGCGTTTCAAGAACAAACTGTCTATGTCCTAAGGTTGCCCGATTGTATGGTCCTCTTACACTTCGGAAATTGAGCGTGCCTTCCACTCTTGTTAGACTTTCTCAAAACCACTCTTTCCCTGACGAGATTAAAATCTGTCAATCCCACGATCCTCTATCACGTTCGAAGCTACCCTCCTTGTCCTTGTTTTTAGACTCTGATGGCCTGCTGCGGGTTGGAGGTAGATTGCTTAATTCTGATTATAAGAAATTTCCCCTCCTCATCTCTGGGAAGCATTCGATAGCTAGACTGTTAGTCACCTCAGAACATCTTCGTTTTCTGCATGCTTGTCCTCAACTACTTCTTGCATCACTGCAGTTCCAACTAGACTCCCTTGTGCTCATCAAGGATGATTTCCAACCACCTATCACCCAACTTCATCCTGGCAGAGATGGCATCCCTCGTTTAGCCACCATCTGCACTTCTACTGGAGTTTTGAAAAGATAGTTCGCCAAGATTTGTCCATTACCTAACGAATGTTAATGTTCTTTAATTATTTGCTTTATTGAATTTTTTTGCCACGTTTTGAAAGTCAAGCCTTTCAAGGCGGGGGCTATTATGTTAAGGATATTTATGTATTTGCTTATTTTCAGTTTTTGTCACTGTGTGGCGTTACTTGTTCTCCCTCTTCTTTGTATTTGCTCAATGAATAAACATTGTAAGTTTTGCTCTCGTACAATTCATGTACTGCCCGTTGTTTCTTTCGCCAAATACAACTCTAGGAACTCATGAATCGCAAGTATACTCTTCCTTAAGTTTGTCATCATAAATAACATAAACAGACTGTTTAAATAATATAAGTAATTTCATAAAACTGGGCAATCAATAAGTCGCTATACACAAAATGGAAAATTATTAGCATTGTTATTTATAGCATATATTCCGTTGTTCAAACTCAATGGAGCAACCAAGATTTGCCATACGACAAATCACGGCCGACGATGACACAAGGCTGACAGAATATGGCCGACGACGACACAAGGTCAATATTTATAAATTACTACCATGCCATATCGCAGAGCGCAAGACCAACACACGGAAATTATGTGAGCAACACTTGGTAGGAGAAAAGCGGTAGCCTTAGACGAACCATGGATCTATTTAACTTCAACAAGATTCGAGCGATTTTTTATCGCAAAAAAGGGGCAAAGGCCGGAGTCACGTTTCCAGGTTCCACTGCATTTTTATTTAGCACTTTTTCTCATCAGAAAGATATGATTCGTTCTTAATCTAAATGATGATTTATAATTTCCATCTGAGGTGAATTTCAATTTAAAAGTCGTTTAGTTCAATGAAGTTATTTTTAAATCGCTGGATATTACTCTCACGATGACTTATCAACATAAAAAATCAGCGTGAGAGTAATATCCAGCAGTTTAAGAATAACTTTATTGAACTAAACGACTTTTAAATTGAAATTCTCCTAAGATGAAAATTATAAATAATCATTTAGATTAATTCTACTTTCCATTATCAACTTAAATGATCCTTTCCTTTTTAAACTGACACAGTTTTTGCACTAATTTGTGGGAGAGGAATTTGTAGAGGGGTTGAATATATTTGGTAATTTCTCACTCTTGATGATCTGGCAGAAACCTGGTTCCATCTGTGCTTTTACTGTATATTGTAAATTTTATTAGTATAGTACAGTATCACCCGCTTATAGCGAAATTCAAGGGAACGGAGTTTCTTTTCGTTATATCCCGATTTTGTTATATCCGAATGTAATAAAAATGTACGTACAGTCATAGAATTAAAACTAAGCATAAAACTAGGCATAATCATTGTTTTAGTCAATTTTATTCAGGATGAAAAAAATTCGATATGGTTTTCTGTTTCATAGTTTTTACATAACTTTTGTTTATAAATTTATGCAACTTAAAATAACTTTCAAAAATTTCATTTGGCACATCACCGTAGATGGTTAAGTAATTCTTTACTTGATTCATCGGCGAGTCCATCTGCTTCGATGATGGTATGGGCGGTTCTGGTTCATCGTCACTTTCTTGGCTCTCCTCTCCGCCATCTTGGATTCTCTGGCTCTGTTCCGCGATGGCGTGCTTCTAAAATCTTTAACTTTAACTCTACAGATAGAGAGTTTCGCTTTGGTTTAGCCATGTTGAACTCCTTGAAAAATTTTGCCTGAATGACTTGACAAAATCAACCAACCCCATAAATGCTCATGGGCCTTGCAGTTAACTATGTGATGGCACAATCATATGATTGGTTCAAGTACAATCACGTGATCGTTCAAAAAGCGTGGCGCCCGTGGTGGCAGGAATGTTTAACCAACCAATCACAATAAAGAAAAATCGCAGTTAGGAAAAAATGTTACACGTGTCTACGCATTCGGTCTAGACCGACTTATAATAACAATTAGTGATATTTTCCGAATAAATTTCTTCGATTTCCCTTCGCTATAACCGGATTTCTTTCAAAAACATTTCTCAATAAACGTGTAACAATGCATAGAAAATAGACTGATGGGGTTGGGACTGAATTTTTTTTTTGTTATATGCGGGTGTTCGTTATAAGTGGGTAATACTGTATATAAGATTTTAAATTTAGTGTAGATTTGATGAAATTTAACTTCTTAACTTAATTTTTTACTTAAAAATTTATTTTTTATTTTCATATTGGTCTTCAAATAATCCTTCTACAGTAAAACCTCATTTTTACAAATCTTGAGGGACAAGTAACGTTTACTGGTTAAATCCGAACTTCGTAAAAAACAAAATAAAATAAAATAAAATAAAACAAAACAAGTAAATATGCACTGTAAGAAAAACAATGCACGTGAACTTTCTTCAATTACTTGTATATAGGGAAAAAAAGTAGAAAATGTTTACTTTTCCATTTTCCCTCACTTTTTAATGCCCTGTATTTGCACAATTGCAGCACGTTTTGTATCAATTACAACTTGCATCTTCGTAAAATCCAAATTTCGTCGTAAAAATACTTCGTAAAATTTAAAGTTTATTATATGGAGATTAAAAAAAGGGATTTGGCATTTCCGAATTATTTCGTAAAATCCGAGTTCGTAAAAACGAGGTTCTATTGTATTTCCAAAATGCTTGTTTACAATGTTCTAAAGTACACTGCTTCCTTGTTTTGTCATGAATATTGGGAGCCAAGATTTCACTGCCCATGACAAGTCGAGTGTGCAATATAGCGAGTTTTTTGTTTAGTGACAGATGACACCACTGCCCGCAACTTATTTGATATCGTGACGTAACGAATTACAACATAATGGGGCAAGAGTGTATAAAACTTGTTCATCTTCTTATGTTTTATTAAAACCAGTTTTGTATCTTGTTAATAATAGAATTGATTTTGTGTTTTGTTTTTTTTTTAATTTTATTTTATTTTTGTTTGTTTCTTTATTAGTGGAAGATTATCTACCATCAAAATGAAGAATCCTTGAAAAGAAGGGATTAAAATGAAATCAGAAGTAAAAGAATCATCTGGCTCATTTCTCCATGTATTTTGAAAATGAAAAACAGCATTCTAATTATTGGAGTCTTTTCAGTTTTAAATTTTGCAGTATTGCTGCATACCTATCACATTGAAGATAAAACAAATAATTTTTTTCCTAATTTTCTTGAAAACCATTCTCTTCCATTTCATAAAGTACTTATTCACCCTCATACACAAGAAGTTTACATTGGAGGAACCAATGTTGTTTTCCACTTAAGAGAAAATTTGACACTGAAGAGTTTAATTAATTTCGGTCCAAGTTTTCATCATCCAGGCTGTATCCCTGACCCGTTTGGATGTGAATTTACTAGGACATTGCAGAACAATGAAGTCAAAATTCTTCTTTTAGTCGTTAACTCTACTAAATTGGTGATATGTGGATCCGTCAACCAAGGCATGTGTGAAATCACCTCAGCTGGGCCAGACATCAATCATTCACGACGTTCAATTGGTGTTGAAAAAGCAGTTGTCAGTTTTGTTGCTGGTGGAGAAAATGTTGTGGCATTTTTTGCAAAAGGGCTGCATGGGATGGAAACCTTGTATACAGGATTAACCTATGATGGAAGGCCATTTAATTTTATGCCATATGATGTGTCTAGTCGCCGTTTGATTCTAAATGGTTTAAAATACAGTTGGGAATATTCTGTCAATGAAGGTACTGCAATAACAGGAGTTAAAATACCGAATGAATTTAAAGAGAAATTTTTGGTGAGATATATTTATGGATTTTCCCATGGAAATTTTAGCTACTTTTTGAAAACACAACGTGCCTCATTATTTTCTCAGTATTATGAAACTCGCCTTGCACAAATTCGTCATGAAGATCCAAAATTCTATACTTATACTGAAATTCCACTTCATTGCCACCAAAAAGATCAAAAAGACTCCAGTGGCACCTATAAGTATGCTACAGTTGCTCATTTTGCTCCAGCCACACAAACTTTGTTAAATTTTTATGATGCACCTTATCGATCAAGTCAGTTTGCTTTATATATCACATTTAGTCAGCTAGAGACAAATAAAGGTGAAAAATTAAATATGATGAAAGGTTCTGTATTATGCCACTTTTCTATTGACTATCTGGTATCGAAATTTAGACAAACTATACAACAGTGTTTTCAGGGCGAGGCAAATGCCCACTGGATTGAATGGTTAGAAAGAGCTGAAAAATATGTGGATGGTGAAATGAAATGCCAACAGCATGTAAGTATATCTTTTTTTATAATTTAATACCTTATTCAAAACTCGGCATTAAATTTTGATATAAGAAAATTGATATATATAGTGTACCTATGGAAAAATGGAGATTGGTTCCAGAAACCTAAAAGCTATAAAAAGCAACAAAATAATACAGTAAATAATATTAAATAATATGAAAATTCATCTAAGAATTGTTATTATTATTTCATAAAGAATGGGCATATATATAAAACTGCATGATATTAAGTAAATTATCATCTGGAAAGAAATATACAAGGTTCGAATTTAACGTGTGTCTGTTCGTCTGGGACACGCACGTTTTCTTTCGGACGCGGGGATCGCAGGAAATAAGAGTCTGTTTGACGCAATAACTTTTGAAAGGAATTTTTTTTCTTTTATATTTACTTCGATTATATGGAAAGTAATAAATTTATATCAAGTAATGAAACCAATAAATAGGATCACTTATTTAACGAGTTGACTAACCAGTAACAAATACGGTGTTAATCTTCACGATTGATTCACTGTCGCTAGCATTCACCCCCCCCCCCTCCCCACTTTATTTTGTGAACTAACACCAAGAATCACTAAACAGGTTCAGTTCAAAACATGGAATGGACATTTCGATCAAAACAGCATTTCCGTAGACTGTGTTCTCTCTCGCTCTATAAGTGGCGATGTTTATCTCTCTATCCCAAAGATTAATGAAGGTTAATTATTGTTAATTAAAGTTATATATGGTTAATTAAGTTTAGACTTTTGAGTTTTCATAAGGTGGGAAAAACACGGGATCTAAAATATAGTTTAGACTAAAGACACGCCAAAGAGGTTAAAAACAAAAGACAAAAAAATAATAAATAAACTACTCTTTTATTTATTTAATATTTAATAAATTACTGAAAAAATTGGTTCAACAGCACACAGCCTGTAGAACTGCTGCTATAATTGAATGAAATGTTCACTCTGGTGAACTAAACGTGTTCATTCACAAAGCAGTATGGGAAAAATGTTGGCGACAAAGACTCTTTCTCGAAATCGGATTGCCAACAAGATCTTCGAGCATAAAAATAGAAATACAAGGCATATACACCATAAACCATTTATAACAAATTCATTTACAGCGAAATTTCACTTGTAACGGAAATTTCTGCGGCTCAACCCCCATCAATGTAATTTACATGTAAAATTGCTCTGATATAATGAAGAGTATTTTTTGAAAATTCGGTTATAACGAAAGAATTTTTCGACTTTTCTGATGAAAAGGTGGAGTTTTTTTTTTCTTTTTTCTTTTTAATAAACAAAAATTGACGCCTAAAAACCACATTCAAGTTATGCACGACTCTTTTAAGTGGAGTGCTCTCATAAGCAGATTTTATGTAAAAGCTAAGTCAACAACACAGCACCATTGGTCAGTAACTGCTACATAAACCCTGAACTCTATACTTTGATGTACAACTTAAGAATAAAACTCTTTTTTCCACAACGAAGCAGGAAATGAAAAAACATAAAAAGAAAAAGAAAGAAAATAAAATAAAAAAATACAATCTGTATCGGGGAGGCCGTGGTCTGGTGGGCTTTCACTGAAACACAACTTTTGTGAAGTTAAGAAACATCAGGCACGGCTAGTCACTGGATGGGTGACCATCCGTGATTCACGATCCTCACCCCCCGGCTGCTGTGACCATCATATAGCAGTCGTTAATCCAGGTTCATCCAGGGACCCAACTCGTCGGCTTCTAGCCATACAGGCCCTGGATGGACGTATTGGATTATCTGTATTAATAATAAAAAAAAAAAAAAATCTGTAAATGCTTTTCGAAAGCTTTGCTTTCACCATTCAGCAGCCAAGGGGCATCTCGAGAGAACTTGAAAGAACTGACTTGGAATAGAACAAGCTGAGTATTTATAACTGGCAGGAGCCAATCAAGACAAAAAGATCAAGGGTAAAATTATTGATTGGGTAAGTGCGTCACCCATTGGATCACCGGTGACTCGCCAATAGGGCCCATATCTAAGTTGAGTAATAATTTTTTATCTGTTTTCTGAATGGCTAAGCTTTCGAAGGCGTCCAGACTCAATAAGTTTTATCTGTTTCTTGTTTATTGACTCAATAAGTTTTACATTGTTTAATGAAAAATCGTGGCCAGTAACTAAAGACTGTTTGGCTATGGATGACTGATTGCTTCTACCAAATCTTGACTGTGTGCCATGTATTCTTTGAATCTTGTTTCAGTATTACGGGAAGTCCGTCCTGTGTATATCATGGGGCATTGGGAACATCTGGCCTCGTATATTCCTGATTTCTGTAGTGGTGGAATCTGGTCTTTTGGGTTGGGTAATAAATGCCTGGTCTGTTTGGGATTGCTGAAAGATAAAGAAATATCAAAAGATTTAAACATAGAATTGAGACCTTTGATTAATGATTTATTGTATGGTAGTTATATGACCCTTCCTCTATTTTTAGTTCGGTTGAAGGTAGTGATTTCGTCCATGAACTTCTTTAATTTCCTCTTCCTAACCAAATCAGTGATAGTACGTGTGCTGTAGCCATTTTTAACTGCAATATTCTGAATCAAAGAAATCTTTTTTTTAATGAGTATTGACCTAGTGGGAGATTAATGGCTCTGTCAATCATTGAAATGAAAGTGGATATTTTTTGATTCCAGGGGTGGCTGGAATTGCTTGCTATGTAATTTAAGCCGTTAGGTTTCCGGTAAACCTGAAATGATAGTGAGTCATGATTTCTGATGATTAGGATGTCAAAGAATGGCAACCTTTGATTGTTTTCCAACTCAAAAGTGAATTGAACCGACGGAAAATAACTATTAATATGTTGGACAAAAGTATTGACATTGCAAACATTGGTATCAAAAATTGTGAAGACATTGTCCACATATCTGAACCAACAATCGGGAAAGTAAAAACCGGAAGCCTTCAGGATATCCTCGAAACTTTTTAAAAATATTTCAGTCAAAATAGTTCTAAGGCAAGAGCCCATCGGTGTACTGCCCACCATTTTGTAAACCTTACCGTTGTATTTAAAAATATTATTATCGGTACATAACCTCGTTAAACATTCATTGCAGATATTTTTAGGAACTCTGTTCTTTTTCAAAATATTAGTCAAAAAGTTTATAGTTTCAGGTATAGGGATGCTAGGGAACAAGGAAACGATATCGAAGGATACCAAAATTTCCCCATTCTTAATAACCTTGTTTTTCAATTTGTTCACTAACTCAATACTATTACTAACCGAATTGTCGAAATTCGACAATTTTAAGGTTTTTAAATACTTTGCTAAAAATTTTGAAAGTCGGTAAGTGGGAGAGTCAATATTTGACACAATCGGACGCATTTTGTTTCCAGGTTTGTGTATCTTAGGGAGAGCATATAACTAGGTAAAGTCGAGTTGCTAAAAATGAGTGAAGAGGCAGAGTTTGGGGGGAATGAGATTAGGGCTATTCTTGACTGCCTCCCTGATTTCCCTGACTAGTCTTGGTAAAGGATTTTTGTTAATAAACTTCCTTAAAAGTGGAAAGGGAAATAGTACTGTCATTCTAAAGAAAAGTGATTATTTCGCTAGAGTGGACGCTTTAATTGCCAAAGGCCCATTTGCTAGAGTAAATTTCGTTATAGATGGGCTATGGTGTATAAATCTTTGATAAAAATAATTTTTTTGAAACTCCAGAAATATTTAACTTTATTCCTGCTCAGCTGTCTCTTAAATTATTTAATTTTTTTTTCTCAGACCAAATGAGAGCTAAACAAGAGTGAGCACTCATTTTAACGAAACTTTAAAAGTGTGCGCTCACTTCACCAACTCTTCGACTTTTGGTCCAAGCAATCTGTAAATATTCCCAGCGCTTAATAAGGCCATACCAGCAGGTTCAAATAATGTGGTCAGCACTGGATTTATACATAAGCAGACTAAGCAAGTGCCTAGGGCCCCGTTAGACTAAGCATGCGAATAGGGGGCCCCTAAATCCTGAGAAAAACGGGATTTATACTGAGGAAGGTGTGTAGTGCTTAGGGCCCCTAAAGGTACTACTATCGGTCTCGGTGGCCAGGGGTTGCGTGATCGCCTCTGATGCCCGTGGATGCGGGTTTGACCCCGGCCGAGGACGACGAGGATTTTTTCAGGGGAAAAATCCTGAGATCACACACTTCCTTCGGAAGGGAAGTAAAGCCATTGGTCCCATGTAGCCGTTTGCCGGCTGCACGTTAAAGAACCCTTGCGAGGCAAAATTTGTGGCCCCTATAACGCCGTCCTGAAATGACCATGGCAGTTGAAAAGGATGTTAAAACCAAAACAAACCAAACCTAAAGGTACTAGTCCGGCCTGAATGTGGTAGTTCATAAAAGGAGTTTCGAAGCTCGCAGAAACCTATAAACATACTGCAGTAGAGAAAAGGAACTATGATTTGGAGTATGATCGTGAAAGCGTAAGCGGCAGTTCTTAATTTCCTGGAAAATTTCAGGTATGAAAAAGAAAAGAACTTGATGTATTTCCATGTAGTGAAAAGTATGATGCTAAATCATGTGGACCTTTTATTGTGGGTACCAATAATTTATATTCAGAAACTCTGTTAAGGCATGTCTGTACTCAAGAACACCTGAGAAGTGTTGAAATTGAAAAGGCACATGCATGTGACTCAGGAGCATCTGCAGCTGAAAAATCTCTGAGTAAATTAAATTCTGAAGCGCTTGAAAACATTTCTCTGCTATTCTGTATATCTCATGCATTAGCAAAGCATGGCAGGCCATTTGCTGATTTTAAATGGCTATGCAATTTGGATGAGAAGAAGGGGCTAAATGTGGGAAAATTATCGTTCAGACAAACAATACTGAAGGTTTACAGGGTTCATTGCAGAACAGGAAAGGCTTCAATTCGAAAACCGTATTAAGAATGCACTTTTCATACTAGATGCAGCATGTCTCTTTCTCATTCAGTCATGGCCTACTCATAATGAAGAAAGTTTTGATGATGTTTACATAAGATAACTGGTGGATTACTTTTCAATCATTTTGCCCAATGCAGGAGTGAAATATGAGCTTATTGAATCTGAATGCACATCTTTAAAGAATTCTGTTTACCATGATTTCCAGCCAGTTACAGTAGCTGCTTGGAAAGACATATTTGTGCATTGCAGAGGAGAATATGCAAACATAATAAAGCTTGTTGAGCTTGTTTTCAGTATACCATCACACTCATAGGACTGTGAAAGAGGCTTTAGCACAATGAAGATGGTGAAATCTGATAGGCGAAGCAAATTGGGTGAAGAATCTCTTACTGCACTAATGAGAATTAAACTAAAATCCCCTGATGAGAACAGTTTTGATCCTATGCCTGCTGTTAACTTACAGTGTAATGTTGCTAAGCATAAACACAGACCCTTCCAGACTCCATATTGCAAAAGATGTTATGATGATGCGCAACTTTCATTTAGTGCTGAAGAGGACTCTATTGCCAGTGCGGAATTTTAGTGGTATTTTGTTATTGGTAAGCTTCAAATTAATGCTTAATATTTTATTAATGACTCCTATCACTCTCCATTACAATAGTTTCATCTAGACTATCATTTGTGAAAGTTTGTTTGTGCTCGTTTTTTTTTTTTTTTTTATTCGGGGGCCCCGGGTTGTTTAATTTTTATATTTGTTTTTTTATGTTTCACTTATAGACAATGTGCCGCGAGTAGTTCATGTATTTATCCACATATTGGTGCTAGTAGTAAGACGCTATTACAGTCATTATAAGCAGACGACTTTTGAAAGAAACACTTATCTATTACCTCTATTCGCATGCTCACTGAAGATCTTTCCCCGTGTTTTATTCCTCGTGGTCTTCGTGTTTAATTGAATATAGAAGGAATTATACAGAATGTACGATAGTGTGCAAATTAATGTGAATAAGAGGGAATGTTCTATTTTTATTGAAACGTGGAGTAATTATGTTAGTATTTTTTAGTACAATACAGTAAACAGCTGAGAGTAATCAGAGTTACATATCAGCTGTAAATCAGGCCTACCAAACTCAGGAAATCAAATTATGTGAAAATTCCCTCTTGTTCACATAAATTTGCACACTACTGTAATTATTACTGTAATTTGACGCTGACAATTAAATAATAATAATTTTAATTTATGTTACAATAATAAATTTTAGAATACGATTCAGTTGGACGATCGGTGTCACTTAACGCATTGTCTCATCAAGCATAGACTTGTGTTAAGATAGATGAAAGTATGATTCTTTGTATCGGATCCAGCTGTATGAAGCTTGTAGCCATCAGAAGATCTTCCAATCTGTTTAAAGTTGAATATACTGAAAGAAAAGGGTTGTTTGGTGCCGCTTGTACAGATGTAGCAGAGAAATGGAATATGGGCACTAAACACAATGTTCTTCCAAATGAACTGAAAGACGCACAAACAAATCCGCAGATTCCAGAAAACAGAAGACCCCGCGAAATTAAACAGCTATTTCGAGCAACAATTCCTTACGTCTCAACTTTGAAGACCATAAACAAATGAAATCGCATTTAGAATCAAAAATAGACCCCCGTGATCATTACAGTTTTTGCAATGTCAATTATAACTTTATTGCACCAAACGAGAACTTTGCTATTTTCTTGAATGGACAAATGACAAAATGAAAACTGTCTGCATACGATATGAAATGAGTACATCGATAAATATTTTAGTTGTTTAAGGCAATTTAATTTTAAATGTATGTTACCATGCATTGTAGCAGACTTTCATCAAGGAATTTTAGATATTAATGGCAAATATCGTGAGTTTTGTAAAACCTAAATAAAATGTTTTTGTCAAATTAATTTTTTATATTCACATCGGAAATATTTGAAGCATGAAGGAGGCTAAGCAAGACATTTACTGTTTTAACACCACCTGGAATTCAGTCAGTGCATTCTTCAATTTTCCTTACATAGAAAGTGCGATAAATATTTTGACAACTTACTACCGCACATATTTTACCTGGACTCTTTTGAAAAGTCATTTGAGCAGAAGACAAAATTTACAAGCTGTCGAAAACTAAAAACCTTGTGCTGACGTGAGCCACTGAGCATGGAAGAAGTAGAATGCACTGAGTGCTCAAAAGTCAAATGACCGCAATGGCAGACAGAGCAGCAGAGATAGTGCCGCTCATGGCAAAAGCGATCGACGGCAAAAGTGCCACTCGTAGCCTATTGGCCATTTCTGGAATTTAATAGGCTATCTCTTTTGTCCATGTTCTCTAAGATCCATTAAACTTCTGGTAACTGTATCAGCCAAATAATTGTATTTTATCACAATGAAAAGACTTATACGTTAACACCTTTACGGACACGCTCTTCACATGGATCACAGATCTTTAGGAGACATTGGAAAAATCCTTAAATTCGACCCCTGAATATATATAAATGAATGCAAATACGTAGTTCACATGTAACAAGATTTTATTCGTTGTTACTTTCTGACAATAAATGCATACATACACTACATGATCAAAGGAGTTGGGACACCCCTGTGAACACCTGGGGTGTTTCTCTTGGACTGGACTGGACTGGGCCCGCTCATCAAGGTGGACGGAAACGTCAATGCTGATGGCTACAGGACCATTCTGGATAACGGGGCACTTCCAGCGCTGTGGGAACACTTCGGTGACGGGCCGTTCCTCTTCCAGCATGACAATGTGCCTTGCCACAAAGCAAGATCCATATCTGACTGGTTTGACGAGATGTGGGTTGAAGAACTGGATTGGCCCGCCCAGAGTCCTGATCTCAACCCCATCGAACATCTTTGGGACGAATTGGAACGACGTGTGAGATCCAGGATGGTTCGCCCTACATCCGTCCAGGAACTGACCATGACACTCCTCAAGGAAATGGAGGTCAATACCTGTGTATACGTACCGTAAACTTGTGGACAATATGCCATGTAGGGTGGAGGCAGTGATAGCAGCTCGGGGTGGTCCTACACACTACTGATTGAAGCTTTTTGCGGCTTTACGGTAGAGCAACAGGTGTCCCAACTCCTTTGATCATGTAGTAGTGTATACTATGCACTGGAAAAAATATACTTCTTTGGTCACATTGTCTTCTCATTGCATTAGTCAAACACTTTCTGTGATTTCTTGAATAAAATTAGCGCTAGTCCCCCTGTGGTGCCGATGTTTTAGAAAAAATTCATTTATTAATCATCATGTTCGTGTTTGGTTAGGCCTATGCAATTCTCTGCAAGAAGCCATTATGGAAATTGCAATGACTGGAATACCATCAGAAAAAAAAAAAGTTAAACTGCTGCTATCCTCTGTTTTACCTAGCAAATTCATACTAATCAGAAAGTCATTGATAATAGGGCTAATCTCCAAATGGTTCATAGCTAAACTCATTGTCATAATGCTCTATATCTTGATATGCCAGTAAATTCTTTATTTTTAACTTAATTCAAATAATTCACTAGTACTTACTTTTTTTTTCTGCATTAAAGTTTGCCAAATATAAATTTCTGTTTGTAGACAGTACTGCTATAAAATCTCTGTGCTTATTAAAAGAGTAATTACCTTAGACTGTGGAGATGAAGACTAACACACGAGAGACAACCAACCGGTTTTCCACAAAGAATTTTGATACGCATGTATAAATAATAGTTAATAATTAAAAATATAAAATGAATAAAAAATAAGATATAATAAACAAAAATAATTACCGTAATCAAAATCAAAATAAAAAGCTAACGTTTCGGATAGAGACTATCCTTTATCAAAGCAAATAGAATATTAGAGAATTATCCTGAAGTTATGAAAGGTGTACTAATGGACGGGTTTATATATAGTTTGCATAGGGAATAGTAATACGGTATTGGCTGAAAAACAAGAAGAGAACAAATGAGGTTAATTAAAAGACGTGTTGGGATAGGACAGGACGAAGGACAAATAGGAAATAATAAGAGGGCGGCGAGAAAAATGCAATAGGATAACATAATATGAAATTAAAATTATAAAAAAGGTTAGGAATGATAGGGTGCCTAGCAAAAAGATTTCGTAAAATTCCCTGAATTTCCTTTGATTTTTCCTGATCATCAGCAGACAAAAAAAGGCTATCATGAAAGAATACTATCGACATTGTTCAAAATTTTCGATTTTATGATTCCTTGACTGTTCCCGGTTACAAAAAAATTCCCTGACAATTCCCGGTCGCTAGTCACCCTGTAAAATAGTACCACATGTAAGAGCACCGGTGTAACAGGGCAGAATACCCCCCCAAGTAGATTAACCCCGGGGTTGATCTACACCAGTGTGTTTCAACCCCCTACTTCAAGATTGGTGTCGTGCCAACCCCCTCTAAACTACCTACCACCCCCGTCGGCTACTTGACCAAATACGCATAGATAGTGAAAGTGGTGGGGGTTGATAATAGGAAAAGTTTGCTATACTTTAGCACAAAGTCAAACTTGCTCTCCCTCTTCTTTCCCCCTTTTATGCTGGAAGCTTTTGACTTCCTCATTTAATTTAATACTTAAATGATAAAATTTAAATTAGTAATTGAACTGAGAAATTGTAAAAAAAAATTAAATTCGCCTTTTGATTAAATATATGAAATTAGTAAAATCGTATTTTCATTGTTTGAACAAAAACGCACGATTTTAGGATTTGTTTTATAAATAATGAGCGATGATTTTAAAGTAGGCTATTGATATTCGTATTAAAATGATATACGCATTTTTTATATTAAAATATGAAACCTTTTACCGGATAAATTTATGATTAAATTTGGTGCATATTTTTTTAAAATTTTAATTAAGTTGCATAATTTTAATTAAATTGCAATTTATGTGCGGAAAAAGAAATGAGTTAAAGAAAACAGTGCATGATTTGATCAACGGAAATATTTGAATAAAAATAAAGTATGCGCAATACGGAAAAGTAAATATTACAACGTAGAAATCCATCATTTCTTTATGCATTACATATTTACTTCTAATATGTATTTTACGTTATTTCACCTTCACCGTTGAAACAATATTTTATTTGTACTACCACTTCCCCCTCCAGCTACTTAAGTTTCCCTTCTTATCCACCAAACTGATAAAAGGATTAAATCACAATGATATTTTAAAGCTTTGAAGTTAGAAGATTAATAAAACCTACAAAAATTTTGTACATGTAGTAAAATATATTCAAAAACAAAACAATTTACAGATAAAATCTATAAAAAATACAAATGAAATTTTCAAAAAAGCAATATTCAAAAACAAAATAATTTACAAATAAAATACACAAAAAGTTCAAATGAAATACAAAAGCTTTTAATCCTTTTATCAGTTTGGGGAAAAAGAAAGGGGAGGCTGGAGGGGGAAGTGGCTATAATCAACTCTTTGGACCTAAAAATGAAATGAACTCTATCCCTTGTCGGTTCACTCCACTTTGGCCCCGTGAAGTTGGCCCCTTCCACTTTGGCCCCTTCCACTTTCATCCCTTCCACACTCGCCCCCTGCAAAAATACTTTTAAAACCCACTTTCATAAAAAAAGACCCTGAAGAGAGGCTAACAAGTCAAATAGAAAACTAAGAATTCAGTTATTTAGAATACTTACCTAACCTAACCCACGAAATTCTTCTTTTAATTAAGAACGATTTAAATTAAAGCTTTCCTAAAATGTAAATTGTTTTAAAAGAAATAATAGAGTTTAGAAAATAAAAAAACCCACAAACAATGTTTTAAAAACAAAAAAAAAAGATGATTTATTAACACATTTTCCCTAAACATCTGTTATGTGTTACAAACATAAGTACATTAACACATAATATAATATATAATATTTATTAAATCATTTATGTTTCATTCATTTAAAATTCCATGGTTCGCACAGTTGTCGTTAGCCTGATTATTATAGGCCCACGGTTTTCAAAAATTTTTGAACAAGTACCACCCCACAAGGACAGTAAACTGAAGTACCACTGTCAATGAATCCTTAACAAACGTTCGTGCTGTTTTGAAGAAAAATCAATCTATAATTACAATAATTATGACGTTATAGTGATACTACACTAATTAAAGAAGTATTTTAAATAAATACAAGGTGTAAAACCACTACAGTCGACTCTCGTTATAACGAAGTTCACCGGAAACCATAAAAAGTTTGTTATAACCGATATTTCGTTATATGTGAAACCCAATTTTTTAATGTAAAAATGCATTTTCACTTTAGAATTCATAGGTTTTAGTTGAAATTTGAAATATTGCGACTAAACGGCGATGAAATATCCTTAATCGAACATAATCAAACAAAAAATGTGATTTCCAAATTCAAACACTACCAAAAACCAGATTTTCATTCGAATGCATTTTTATAGTCGAAAATCTGTCTTTTCTAATGGATTGAGATGCTCAGTCGATATATAAACAAACAGTTTAAAGATCATTGAAAGATTTTTAAACTGCTTGATATAAATCAACAAATTCGCGAACTTGTTCAATTGTTTGCGTTCTCTCTTCTTCTCCTCCCCTCCCAGGTTAAAGCCATTGACTTCCGAATAAATTTCTTTCCAACATGTGCTTCTTTATCAGCACTTGATATTTTCATAAGAATGCTTTTTCCTTTTTTCAGTACATGATATTTTCTAGAAAGATTTTTGCTTCTATTTTTCGTAGTCATCGATCAATGATCGTAATCTGAAGAATAGGCCTACTGAAGAAGTAAATTCTACTTGCTTCCGCTTTCGATCTTTCCACCATTTCCGCTTTTGTATGGATTCTTATTGGCTGTTTTCAAGCAAACAAAGACGTCATTTTCGCACTCTCAAAATTAGTGTACTATTTTTGCTGTTTTTTTCGTCTTTACGTGAAATAAGCCTAACGGCATGTATTGTGAATTGCCTTTACGATAAATCGTTATTTTGCCCAATTTACGACATCGTTTTTAGTTCGTTATATCAAGTGTGAAATTACTATACATTCAATTACGTGTCATTGGAAAATTACTTTGTTTTACCCAATTTTTCGTTAAAAGAGATTTCGTTATAAGCAGTTGTTTTTTCTTAACAAAACTGACGGGGACTATGAAAAACTTCGTTATTTCAGTAATTTCGTTATAACCAATTTTGTTATAACACGAGTCGACTGTAGTGGTGGGCGATTCCCGATTCCGAAACTCGATTTCTCGATTCCTGAGTGGAATTGATTCTCGATTCCATAATACCAAATAATCAATCAATCTAACTTTTTTTATCTGCTTCACAATACATTGTAATAATATTTCTGCTTCACAACATGTTTGTTATTGTTTGTTATTAAATAAAAATTCATGAATGGCTTCTTCTATGTGTTTATTTTGCTACTCTTTTAACCACTGAAATAAATTACAATAAACAGATTTAATTTTAATATTTTTAAAAATAGATTCAATTTTTCGCAATAATCGATTAATCGATTCTGACCCTCTCAGATACGATTCAATTTTTCAGGGAAGCGCCTATCACTAAAAACCACTTAAAACAATTGGGTGATTATTCGTGAAAAACATTGCTTGAAGTACCATCACAGTTTGAAACCCTGGCTATGTTGTATTCAAGTTCCTTGCGTATAGCCTTAGTCTCTCTTCAGGGCCTTGATAAAATATACAGGGCGAAAGTGAAATTACCATATAATGGCGCCGGGGCAAAAGTGGAACGGGCAAAAATTTAAGGGGCGAAAGTGGAGGGGTGAATGTGGATGGGGCGAAAGTGGAGGACAGCCCCTTGTCCTCCCCTCCAACTGCCTTCATATTTTAGATATTTTTTGTACGTGACCAGCAGGTTTACCCCACTTTGGCCCCGTGAAGTTGGCCCCTTCCACTTTCGCCCCTTCCACTTTGGCCCCGTCCAATATCGCCCCTTCCACTTTCACCCCTTCCACACTCGCCCCCTGCAAAAATACTTTTAGGACCCACTTTCATAAAAAAAGACCCTGCAGAGAGGTTAACAAGTCAAATAGAAAACTAAGAATTCAGTTATTTAGAATACTTACCTAACCTAACCCACGAAATTCTCCTTTTAATTAAGAACGATTTAAATTAAAGCTTTCCTAAAATCTAAATTGTTTTAAAAGAAATAATAGGGTTTAGAAAATAAAAAAAAAAACGCAAACAATCTTTCAAAAACAAGAAAAAGATGATTTATTAACACATTTTCCCTAAACGTCTGTTATGTTTAACAAATGACTCGCTGCATCAATATATTCAATGAGGCTTTTTGTCCCATTGATGAATTGATTCCTAATATTTTGATGTCTTGTTTCAATGGCTGTGTACTTTTTCTTTTGCACTGGCGGATTTTGCCCAGCATTGGCCAACAACAACAAACCTTAAATAAAATATTAATAAAAGGTTAAAAAAAAACGCATACGGTTTAGTTTTCTTATTGATGTTTGTTGCTGTGCTATTAATCCTTAATGTAATTTTAATAATAATAATTTAATGATTGACCCGGCATGAAGACGTCATTTACAATAAAAAACGAAATGATTTTTTTTAATTTTTTTTTTTTTTTTTTTTTAAATGTGTTAACTATATTTCGTTCTTCTTATTAATTTTTAATTATGAATCCATAGGATCACAAACCAGATTGTTACAATACAATACATCAGTACACTAAAACAATTACATCGATGGTTCTATTTTTTTTTTATCTTATTATTATTTCCCTGATTTTTCCCGGTATTTTAGTAGTAATTTAATATAGTTATTTTTAGTATAATTTGCATCATAATTATTACACAAAACATAAGTACATTAACACATATAATATTTATTAAATCATTTATGTTTCATTCATTTAAAATTCCATGGTTTGCACAGTAGTCGTTAGCCTGATCATTATAGGCCCACGGTTTTCAAAAATTTTTGAACAAGTACCACCCCAAAGGACAGCAAACTGAAGTTTAATACCAAATAATCAATCAATGTAACTTTTTTTATCTGCTTCACAATACATCGTTATAATATTTCTGATTTGTTTGTTATTAAAAAAAAATTCATGAATGGCTTCTTCTATGTGTTTATTTTGCCACTCTTTTAACCATGGAAATAAATTACAATAAACAGATTTAATTTTAATATTTTTTAAAATAGATTCAATTTTTCACAATAATCGATTAATCGTTACTATGAAAAAATAAATTGCATAAAAATTAATTGATTATTAAACGATTCAATTTTTCAGGGAATCGCGTACCACTAAAAACCACTTAAAACAATTGGGTGATTATTCGTGAAAAACATTGCTTGAAGTACCATCACAGTTTGAAACCCTGGCTATGTTGTATCCAAGTTACTTGCGTATAGCCTTAGCCTCTCCTCAGGGCCTCGATAAAATATATTGGCGATAAAATTACCATATAATGGCGCCGGGGCGAAAGTGGACTTCGGGGGCGAAAGTGGAACGGGCAAAAATTTAAGGGGCGAAAGTGGGGGACACCGACCAGCATGTTTTTTTTCTTTGCAGCCAACTCATCCGAAACTGCAAATAGCAGAACCGAATAAAAATTATAAATTATACATTCATGAAAGGTACCTTAAATTGTGTCTTGACGTATATTTTCAGTCAATTGGTTAAGCTTTTTTTGAGATATTAATATTTTTCTAAAAATGAAGAAATAGCTATAGGATTCATTCTCATCAACCACAAGGGTTAAGAGAATTAAAAGTTAATGACTGTGTTAAAACTTTGAAGTTAGAAGATACAAAAAATTACAAGAAAATGTATTAAAAAATGTAAATAAATTAAAGAAAAAGTATATACAAAAAGAAAATAATTTACAGATAAAAATCTACAAAATATACAAATGAAATTTTAACAACCAAAATCATAATATATAATAAAATTCAAATAATTTAAAAACTTATTCTTCATCATCACTTTCTTCGAATCTTCTTCTTCACCGAATTAAATTATAACACTTTCTACAGCATCATCCATTAATCCTGAAATTTCCCAAAAGTTATTTCCATCTTTGTAACAATGCTGGCATGTATTTGCCCAAGCTTTCAGATAACTCCTCTATATTAATGCTTTAGTTGATATTTGATTTTCCCAAGGTTTCAGATTTACATAACTCCTCTACAGGGTGGTCCATAAGTCTGTCCCCCCCTTTTATTTTTTGAACCGAAGCAGATATGTCAATTTTGATGAATCCAATGAATAGGAAGTTGTGGGTGGCCTATCCCATGGTGCACTTTTCATCATCCCAAATATGCAAATTAGGACACATTCAAAATTTATCTCAAAAACCGTAAGGGATAGAGAAAAAAACCCAATTGCAAACTTGTTCAGCATAAAAACACAAACAAAACAAAAAAAAGTCATCCAAATCGGACCAACCAATCACCCACAATCACGCGGTGACTGTTTGTAGCTTACAAACAGTCACACTGCACAAGGAAAACTGAATGTTGATATTTCCGCCATGTAAAGCATGCAAATCAAAAAATTAACATAAATTGCCATACTCGCATTCACTTTCATGCGGAAAAGCAAATAAAAGGCATGTTTCAGCACACAGAAGACTGAACAATTCCAGGATGGCAAGCTAGAATGTTCCGGAAATGGTCAACATGATCCTCTGATTGTGGGTGATTGGTTGATCCGATTTGGATGATTTTTTTTTGTTTTGTTTGTTTTTTTATGCTGAACAAGTTTGCAATTGGGATTTTTTCTCTATCCCTTACGGTTTTTGAGATAAATTTTGAATGTGTCCTAATTTGCATATTTGGGATGATGAAAAGTGCACCATGGGATAGGCCACCCACAACTTCCTATTCATTGGATTCATCAAAATTGACATATCTGCTTCAGTTCAAAAAATAAAAGGGGGGGACAGACTTATATCCGGAGGAGTTGGCTACAAAAAACTGGTCACATACTTGCAGAGGGAATTTTTTTTTTCAAAATTTCACCATATCTTTTCGAATCATGAGTTTTTAAGTCGATTTCAGCAAGCAAAAAAAAAAAAAAAATCGAGTTTCTGAAATGAACACACAGGCCTTCACTCTTAGAGAGTGGTAGGCCAATAAAGACATTGTCAAATAAATTCCCAATAATGTAACTTCAACAATAGCTTTACACTATCAAAATTTATTATTAAATTTAACGAACATCTCTGAAAAATTTAAACCGTCATTTAAATTCGAAACAATGACTAAACAATCGAAACGATCGCTGGATCTGAACTTTATTTTATTGCAAATATCTTATTTTCTGAACTTATTATTGCAAGTATTTTTTGTATTATTGATGAAGTATTTGTTGAAACATGTTACATAACAGCACAAGAAATCTCTTGAAGAAAATAAATAAATTTTTACTTTCATTCTTATTTTCCCTTACGTTAACCCCGCACTTTTGTTGGCGTTTGATGATGATAAAAATTAAATATTCATTATCCGAATTCATCTCTTTAGTTACATTTGCGAAGAAATAGTCATTTTATAGATCATCAAATTAGATCCTTCTTCTGTTTTTTACGGGTTTTTTTGTATTACACACTTTTTAATGGGGTTTTGCCATCTTCCTTTCATATTAAAGATTATCTTATCACTCTCTGTAAATCTGTTTAATTTTTTATTTTTGAATGAAAAATTCCCTTGCTGTAATATGTAAAGTTGCAATAAACAAG
>JAHWFO010002124.1:1419748-1462347 GCA_023313115.1 Rhysida immarginata
AGTTATAGCACCAATATTAACCTCTTGTATAGTACAGTCCTACAAATTTAAGTGATTTTTTTTTTTAGGTCAAAATTTTTCTTATTATAGTAGAATACTTATGGTAATTTTTAAGCATGCCTACATAATTTTTATTGTGCAAAGGAAGGAAGTGTCTGTTGGTGGAATAAAGCAATTATAACGGCCATGTGCTTCAAGTCAGCACATGGTGTATGCTAAAATATTCAACAAAAGACAATGTTAAAACAAAATAATGATTTATGTGGATAATGCTAATGGATAAATTGAAATAAAAAGACTCTTTAACCACAACAGAATACAAAGCGAAACAATACAACTTGTAAACGTTTTTCGAAAGCTTTGCTTTCATCTTTCAGCAGACAAGGGGAAACTCAAGAACTTCTGACCGACTTCAGAGAGAACTCTACTTCTCAGAAGTTCTTGAGGTTCTCCTTGTCTGTTGAAAGATGAAAGCAAAGCTTTCGATAAACTTTTGCAGGTTGCATTGTTTCACTTTGTATTTTGTTGTGGTTAAAGAGTCTTTTTATTTCAGTTTATCCAAAAGACAATGTATTTATTCATCCATCTCCCGTTAATATGAATTGTTTGTTGTAGTAACTAAGCAATTTGTTAGAGCTCATGCCAATGAATGGATTTCAACTATCTTTGAACTCATCCATGCGATGATCCATATTTAGCGATTTGCAAAAACAGATTTTGAAAATCTTTCATGTGCTTCAAGAAAAATGAGTTACAAACAGACAGACAAAATGTCTCAGGAAAAGGATAAAGCACCTTTCGGTACTTAATGACAGTGCATCTATTCAACTTCCATGATAAACATTAAAACAACTTTTAATTAATCAAATCAAAAATCAACCTTAAGAGAAGCTGTGGAACACTTGCCAAAGTGAAGGGGTGAAGAGAAGCAATAGGTCTTATAATAAATTGTGGATATGCGACCTATTGGTTCTTTTCAACTTTTCTTATTAATTATCTAATCTAGTGCCGTTATTATTAATAGCGACTAATTATACATCCATCACCTATTACATTATGAGCACATGTTTAATACAACATGGGACCACTTTTCCCTGGAAAATCATGGACATGTGACGAGGTGCTGGTAGATAGTCTGAAGTATCTGGTACCAGGCGCTCACCAGCTGGTCCTCCAGTTGCCATACATTGATAGGTGGCCGTGTGGGAGCACGAATCTGTTTTTTCAGGTCAAACCACAAATGCTGTATTGAGTTAATGTTGGAGAAATTCGGAGGCTAACACGTGACTTCAAAGACAGTAGAATGTTCCTCGAACCACTCCATGATGATTTGGCCTTATGGCATGGTGGATTATCTGGGTCACCACTGTTGTACCTGCTGGCGATTTGGGTCATTGTAGCCCTTCATTCACGGCAAACAATGTACTAGTCTTCGTTCCCCTCTGGAATTGTTGCGCCGTGGACAGCAAACAGCAGGACAGTGACTCACTGTTTCTCCATCTGTACACCACTTTTGTAAGTACTTGCAATGACTGCACATAAACAGACCACCAAGCGTGCAGTTTCCAAGATTGATTTTGAGGCGTTGGACCATCATGATTTGTCCTTTGTCGAAGTGTGATAAATCTGCTGCTTTTCCCATGCTGCAGCCGAACACTCTACATTTGGAAATTTGGTTCACTGGCGGTTTATATACTGCACTACGAGCTGCACTTGCACTGTATATTCATCTCAAAGCGAGCTTATTTTTTAAAGTTGGAGATGGTCATAATGTAATGGCTCATCGGTGTAATTTGAAAACATTCATAAGGATTAAAAGGTTTGAAGGGGGAAAAACTATTAAAATAAAAAAATTCTTATAGTGAAAATAAAATTGGCTGTCTTGAAATCATTGGAATTTCACCTGATTTGTTTATTGTCATTTACAGGTATTTTTTTTTTTTTCTTTATTAAAATAAATCTTAAATTCTCTTTTGTTATTTAGCAAATGGATATAGATGAAACCTTCAATGGTAGTGGTTTTAACTATTACATAGAAGGGAAAGATGTAGTAAACGGAATTTGGTCAGGATATTTTCCAGAAACAGTCACTTCATTAGCAATAACAATTCAGAATCAGAAAATCATTGGCCTCTTGGGAACTTCAAAAGGCACCTTAATAAAGGTAAATCACTTAATATATGCTTTAAAGTTTTAAAAATTTGTTAGAGATAATTATTTTCTGTTTTGTACATCTCTTCAATGTTTTTACATTTAAATAAAAATGCTTTATTAGAGAAGTTTTAAATATGATATTACAAGTCGGTTAGAGACATCACTTAAGTGAGAAATCTTGACTTAAAATGGCACTGAAATTGTGGATTGATATCAAGAAAACATGCCATTGAGATTGTGAGTTACGTTGAACACTTTCAAGTCACTTTCACACCGATTTTCATTCAGTCACCTAAAAATTATACTGGATGGTTGTCAGTTTGATGTAAATAAACAATAAAACCTAGATGGAAAAAAAATGAGAAGATATTTTGTTTACTATTTTGAATTTTATTTTCTAGATGGATAAAATGAGGAGATAAATAAACTAAATTTTCTGGTGGAATCATAACTCTCCATTTTGACCATATTAAAAGCTTGTTTAGATCATTTTGATGAACAATGCAGGTCCCATTGTTCAGCGGAATATACACGAGGGTTGTTCAAGAATTTTTGCCTCCTGGTCTGTAACTGTTTTATTTGTTAACAGATTTTCAAAATTTCTTGTATCCGATACTTACATTTGTCCTCTATGTAATGCACTATTCACTTTTTGACATAGTCCCCATCTCTTTATATGCATTACACCAACACGTGACTAGTCGGGTGAACCCGTCGGAGAGGAATTCCAGAGTTGTTGTTGACACGAGGATTGAATGGAAGCTTTGGACCCTTCTTCAGCACGATAACGCCTGCCCGCACACGATCCCCACAAGCCAGAGGCGTTGCAGTGCCTACAGTTCAAAGATGAAAAACTGCAGTTCAAAAATGAAAGACTTCGCACCTTGTGACTTTCACCATTTCTCAAAGAAGAAAGAGCACCTTAAGGGACATGAGTTGTATTCTGACGGCAAGGTGAAATATGCCATTCAATCCTTGTGTTGACAACAACCTCGGAATTCCTCTCCAATGGGTTCACCCGACTAGTCACGCGTTGGGACAATGCATGGAAAGGGATGGGAACTATGTCGAAAAGTGAATAGTGCATTACATAGAGGACAAATGTAAGTATCAGACACAAGAAGAATTTTGAAAATCGGTTAACAAATGAGGAAGTTACGGACCAGGAGGCGTAGCCAGGATAAACTGTGCCAGGGGCATGGTGTTCATTTTTTTTGCCCTATATTCTTATATTTTGTCTTCACAGTACCCAGTTGCAAGGGTATTAAGACTGGCACCCAGGGCATCCCCCCTCCCCCATCTTCCCGTCGCTGTGCCACTGAGGACTGGTGAATTATACCAGAGCAGATCGTAGATGGGTTGATCTTTGGAATAAATGAACACCACTTCCTTCAATGCAGGATCATGCAATTCCGTGGAAAACATAATACACATGTGAGCAATCGTCTTAAATTTTGATTGGAGGAACTGCCCCAAAAAATAATTCCAAAGCAAAGATTAGAATAAATCAATGCATTATACAGGGTGTAACGTAATTCAGAGACAGTAAGTATCTAGCGTGATTCTTTGCATGATTACAAACTTAAAGTTCCTTATGCAAAATGTTCAAAACTCAAATGTTAAGGGTCTAAACATCACACGAAGTTTGCTGAAAACCTGTCGAAAATGTCATTTAATCTCAACAATTGCCGCTGATTTAATTGTAATCGTCCCTTTGAATGTAATGATTTGCTGGTGCGGAAACTTCATAAATGACGTAACAACGCAATTTAAATTTTGAGTTTTCGATAAGGAACTTTAAGTTTATAATCATGCAAAGAATCACGCTAGGTACTTATTGTCCCTGAATTACGTTACACCCTGTATAAAAGGATTAAGGTGGAACGAGGAAGATAAAGTAGATGTGAAATTGTTCCCAAACTCTTGCTCAGTTTGGAAGCTAAAGATGAAATATGCGAGTTCTAAGATAGATTATAAGAGATGATAATTCCTATAGTGCCCGGCACAAAAGAAAAAAGGAAACTGGCACATGCATAAATGAAATAAACCTCGTTCAACCAATCAGAAACTAACAAGAAACGGGGTATTACTTATTCCTGGCATCAGTAATAAGTAATGCCCCGTTTCTTTTCCCCTTTTGAGTGGTTGAACGAGGTTTTTTTCATTTACGCAAGCGCCAGTTCCCTTTTTCTTTCTTGCCGGGCACCATAGGTAACGATATTCGGTAACTATAGAGATTTGATTCTCACCTAGAAGGCAATCTATTGCAGTCATGGGTAGCGTTGGGTCTGTTTCGGTTTTAAACCACGTTTTTCGGTTCTCATTTAAAAACCAAGATAAATCGAATAATGAAAAAACCGTTTGGTTTTAAAATCGCTTAAAATATGGATTAATTTCTTATTCTATATTGCATGTATTTTTTAATGGCAAACCACAAAAGATTTTTAGATCTAATTTTTTGTTTGACCTAATTTTTTTTTTTTTTAAATAAGCGATTACAAAATTGAAACAAATTGTCCACACAAAATAACATGTAGTAACTAGTAAATATAATAAATTTCCTCACTCATTTCGGTATTTATTTAAAATATACAACAATTCTTTCCAACAGCTTCGTCAAAGAACCTAATAATCAAATCGATTCCTAATTTAAAAACAAGCACCCATGACTGCATCCCCTCTATAACCTTGAGAATCATTTCCCCCCTTTTTTCAAGTGTTTCTGTTTTCCGCGTGTCATTAACATGGAAATAAGTTTTATATATAGAATTTTTTTTCTTTCTAAAAATGAGTTTTTATGGTATTTAAAATGTACGAATCATCGTGCTTCAAGTGCTTCGAGTGTAAAATATAACAAACAAAAAAAAAAAAAAAAGATTAAAAAAAAATAACAAAAAACTTGAGAGCTTGACCGAGTATGGTTGACTTTTTTCTTCATTTTTTTTCCCCACGCCACCTGTGGGAAAGAAACAACACAAAAAAATATACACTCGATTTCTCGACGAGGCCGAAGAAAAAATTAACAATTGACCAATCAGTGTCTAGGATCAGGAAACTCCCATGGAAGGTCGGCAAGCTAAGTAAAAGCTTAGTATAGCTTAGCTTATAATTATAAAAAGAACACGTGTTTGACTGTCATGTGGTTTGTGTAGTGTCAGAGGACAACCAGATCGTAGAGAGCTCTGTTTCGTGTTTCTTTCTGGGCCATAAATGTAGCGATGTCAAAGCCCAAAGATGTGATTTTTGGGCTTTCATAGTGGGTTTAGATCTATAGTAGTACATAACAGGGAAAAAAAACCCCAAAAAAACGAACACCACGGTTTTTATATTGTAAAATACCGAAACTGATAAAATGAGAGGTGAGAATTGTTGCTTTCAGGCCAAAGGTGGTAGCATTTCAGAAACTGTGTAGTTTTTATACTGTCGTGTGCTATGATGGGGAAAAAAAGGCATGGAAACTTCACCATTGTGAATAGAAGTCGTGGCAACTGCAAAATACTATGCACATTGACGTGAGAGGTGAACACTGCAAAGATGTCTGCAGATTGACGGACACGTAGCAGTTCAGCAATTCACAATCCAAACAAAGCAGGATTCTACCAGACGTATAGTTACAAGCAAAATAACAGCAAACCTGGTTGCATATATGGCTCCAAAGCAGACAGATGGTCACGGCACCCATCCTGGCAAAGTTGCTTCAACAGAAATGGCTACAATTTGCATTGAAGTGCAGAAATTTTACCTCTTGTGATTGGCAAGGGGGTTGCCATATCCGATGAGTTGTCTTATTCAGCAAGAAACCTCTAAAAAATCTCCCTGCAGCCATTATTAGAAGAATACAAACTATAGGTGACAGTGTTTCAGTCTGGGGTATGATTTCTTTGCATGTCTGGGTCCACTGATGACCCCTGAAAGGTAGTCTCACTTTATTTGGTTATTTATCCATCATTGTAGATCAAATACACAGACATGTTGACTTCCACCACATGTCTACTATGTGGTGGATGAGATATTCCAGTAGGACAATGACATATTTGCGACATAAGGCCAGATTTGTCTGGGAATGATTGGAGGAGCATGACCAAGACTTCCAAGTACTTCTCTGTTCCCCTAATTCCCCAGACTTGATTCCAATCAAGCACCTTTGAGATTTTTCCACATACACCCTTCAGAAGCTCTTGGATGCTTAACGGTCTGTGTGGTTCCAGATACCAGTGGACACCCTTCCAGCATCTTACTGACTCTCTCCACACCATCTAGCTGCTGTCTCTGCTGCATGTGGTGGTTACATAATAGTAAAAGAGAAAGTAGAAGCACTCCTCTCTTCCCCTCACATCCCTCCCGAACAACCATTTTACCAGTATCAAATTTTAAAGCACTTAGGGCCAGTTCATTATCTACTTTCTCAATTGAGTCTTCAGCAACAATGAACTTGTATTGTTGAGATGAGGAACACTTGGTTACAACAATGTCACTGCATTGTTGCTGAACACTCAGTTGAGAAGTCTCAACTGAGAAAGTAGATAATGAACTGGCCCTTAATACATAATTATATTTGACCGTTTTTTGGGTATTAGAAGAAGAACAATTAAACTTAGCAAAATTGAAATTTTTAACTTGAAATGACCTTCCTTCTTTTTTAAAATGAACATGGGAAATTGGTAATGAGTGGCACCATTAAGCTCCACCCACTTTGACAGCGGAATTTCTTGGAACTAACGGCACTGCACTCAATATAGATGAGTACCTCATGATTTAATGTTATCAATCCTAGTTTTCCTGATCGTTTTCCCTTCTTCTAACTTCATTTTGCTGAAATAAGAGAATGGGTTCTTCCAAATTAAGTTTTAATATACAATACTCATTTCCAAAAAAGTTGGGACAGTGCAAAAATATATAGAAAAAACAAAAAGGGATGATGTAACAAAACTTTCTCGCGAATACAAAATAGTAGATACGTTTCTGAAATGACATAAATATACTGTGTGCACCAAAACATTTTGTATCGTGGCCGGGACGTTCATTTTGAATGGGGGTGTTGCAACACGTTCCAAAATAGTAGGGACATATGTTGTAGAAAGCGCCGTTAGTAGTGGAACCTTCCAAATTGTTCGGGAATAATCTAGAATGATGATGTCGTACTACATTCCGTATAAATAACAGTTGCCATCCGTCGTTCAGGTAACTTATTCGGAACGATGGGTCGAGGCAAGCCAGTTAGCGAAGATCTTCGTGTTCGAATCATTCAAGAATTCACATACAACGTTTCTCAGCGTGCAATAGCCAGAAGACAAACTTAAGTTATACTGTGCACAACGGAAGCCATACATCAACAAACGACAGCAACGTCGCCGTCTGATATGGGCTTGAGCCCATCGCAATTGGTCCCAAGCACGCTGGAAGAACATATTGTGGTCCGATGAATCAACCTTTACGATTATTTACGGAAATAATGGACGCCGTACACTCCGGACCAAAGACGAAAAGGATATTCCCGCGTGCTACAGGCGTTCGGTACAGAAACCACCGTCTGTCATGGTCTGGGGCTGTATTAGTGGCCATGGAATGGGAGACTTGCACATCTGCAAAGGCACCGTCAATGCTGAAGCGTATATACAGATCCTGGAACAAGCTATGGTGCCATCTAAGAGGCGCCTGTTTGGACGACGTCGGTGTATATTTCAACAAGACAATGCCAGACCGCATGCAGCGCGCATAACTTCTGCATGGCTACGTCGGCAGCGCATTCGTATGTTGGATTGGCCCCCTTGCAGCCTGGATCTTTCGCCTATAGAAAACGTTTGGCGTATTATTAAACGAAAACTACGACAGCGACGACCCCGGACAACTACAGCTGAAAACCTATATCCAACAGGAATGGGACAGAATTCCGGTTACGGTGTTGGAAAGATTGGTGTCATCGATGCCCAGAAGATTACAGTGTGTCATCGAGAGGAGAGGTGACGCCACACCGTGGTAAACGCTGTGCTGTCCCAACTTTTTTTGGAGTGTGTTGCACGTGCCAAACAGGAAAACCACCTGTATCTTTCTTTAAGCATATAAGATATGTGATCCCATGCCTAATTTATCGTTTATGTATTGTAATGCGTTGAAATAAACGGCAATACAATAATCCAAACAAATGTGTTGGAGTTCTTCTTATATGTTGCACTGTCCCAACTTTTTTGGAAATGATTATTGTAGTTTCTGCTGTTACTATTTTAATTAAATGATGTCCAAAGCAGCAGGAATGACTGAATTGTTACTAAGTTTCTGAGGCAATCGCCAAAAAAAACCAAAAAAAAAAACCGGATGAGAATGAGCAATCTATCATTACCAAAACGAACTTTAAAAGTTTATATGTCCGTAACGAGTGGTCCAATTTTGAAAATTTATATTTATTATAGAGTCTACTATATGCATATATATAAGTCGCATCTTTATCAGCTCTAATTATCAAAAATCGAGATATTGAATATCGATTATCGATAATTATGATTTTTTCGATAGTATCCGTCAGAAAATTGACCACTTGTCAATACAAAAATTTATTGATTTTATGTGTACTATTAACCTGTTTTGGTTCCATTTTGCTGTGATTCCCCATTTTTGAGGTATAATATATTTCATAAATTCGAATTTTGGGGAACTATTGGTCCCACAGAAATTTGGATGTGATATTCATCATCAGTGAAAAAGACACCTTCATTTCATTTACCATATCTCCCTCACCTTAAAAGTGCGGATAGATGGAAACATAGAATCCAATAACTAACTTTTCAAGTTTGTTGATAAAGTGAGTAGAAATATGCCTAGTTGCTTACTCAAAATGAGCTCATCAAAAGCAAACAATTTATTTACCGAAGTTATTCGTCTCTGCATCTCTGAGAGAGGAATCCGTTCATGGTGAATTTATTGACTTTGGCTCGTTATAATGAATGTTTCAGCCATTTCTTCAATTTTAGAAAAAAAAATTAATATTTTTAAAAAGACTTAATCGATTTTCATGAAAAATGTGTCAATGCATAGTTTATGTAACCCTCTGAGTTTGTATTAAAAAATTTTTTCCTTTAAAAACAAAACTTGGCTGGGGGGGGGGGTTGATTTAATAACTCCAAAATGGCTCCTCAGAGCCAAACAAGTCATTTAGAATGGATGCTACAGCTATTTCTTCATTTTTAGAAAGAAATTAATATCTCAAAAAAGGCTTAACCAATCGACATAAAATATAAGGAGCATTCAAAAAGAAACGAGTCGTAGTCTGGAATGTGCAAACTGGTGACAGAATGGTGATATCGTTGCGTGTGTAACATAGAGTGGTTCCGACAAGAGTGGTTCACAGCCTGCTGCTAGAGGGTGACGGTAGAAGTCACGTGACTATATAAAGGAAGCAGAAGCAAGCGTCAATCGTCCAACGGTCATTCGCGTTGTATAAGCAGTGAATAAGTGAAATGGAGGCATCAAAAGAAGAGCAAAGAGGTGTTGCTCGTTTTCTGACAGCGGAAGGAGTAGGGGGAACAGACATTCGTCAAAGAATGTCACAAGTGTATGGTGAACACTGCATGTCCCTTGCAAGGGTCAAGGCGTGGCACAAGCGATTCAGGGAAGGACGGGTATCGTTAGCCGATGATGCACGGTGTGGAACACCAAACCGCATTAACGATGACAAAGTCCAGCTGGTTGATGGGCTCTGAGGGGCAAACGATTCACCTCGGACGACGACGTCAAGCAGTATGTGTGGAACTGGTTCACAACGCAGCCTCGGGAATTTTATGAGATAGCCATTCACCTTCTTGTGTCGCAGTGGGACAAGTGCCTCAATAGCCAGGGCTAATACTTCTGACATACAGGTACTAGTTTCTGTTCTTACACCTCCGGCTAGTTTCATTTTGAACGCTCCTGATATATGTGAAGGCACAATATTTTTATTTACCCACTAAGTATGTATACTTTTTATTCGGTTCTGCTATTTGTCGTTTTGCAGGAGATAGCTGCACAAAATTGGTTACAGACGGAGTTTTTTTTTGTTTTTTTTTTCTATTTTCAAAATTTCAACATATCTTTTCGAAACATGAGTTTTTAAGTAGACTTCAGAAAAAAAAAGTTTGAGTTGGAAAACGAACACAGGCCTTCACTCTTAGAAAATGATAGACCAATAAAGAAGAAGAGCGACATTTTTTTTTTTTTTTTTTTAAAAGAAATTGTCAAGGGAAGCAGAAGAACATGCCCGAAAACAACATGAAGACACCAAAAAGATTAAAGAAAGAATTCCATTTTCAGATAATTTGCAATTAGACGAAGATACAGGTTATTTAATTAAAATCAGTATTGTCTATTACTTGGTTGCTTACATTTTAAGGAAAATTGCAGACTCTGTTTTAAAAATTTTGAATGAAAATAATTTTAAAAATTTCTAAAAATAATTTAAAAAATTTGATTGCTATGTCTTCTGAAATTTTTTATAAATTTGCTAAATCTGACAATTTCCAATGATTTGGGGGTCTAGCAGAGAACATGTAGAACTTATATTGCCTTATTTAATGTTATATTACTGCCAAACAAGATTCTATTTCTTAGCTAAAAATATCAGAATGAATCTGTCCAATTCTGCAAAAAGCTGAAAATTGCAATAATTTTGTTTATTATTTGAAATTTCTTTTCAGAATTTTTTAAAAATATTTTTGTAGGTAATGTACAAATTGTGTGTAAATTAAATATTAAATTAACATTAATTTACTATAAATGAAATTGATAAAAGTATAAACTCCTGGGGAAACCAGAAATAAATTTACAAATGGGAAGAAAATGTGGATATGATAAATAAAGACAAAGTAAATAACAACTCTTTAACCACAACAAAAATTAAGTAAAAAGAAGAAGAAGAAAGAAGAAGAAAAAGAAAAAAATTCTTTTTACTTAATTTTTGTTGTGGTTAAAGAGTTGTTATTTACTTTGTCTTTATAAATGAAATTAGAAATGTACATATACGAGGGCGTTTTGAAAAGTAATGCCTCCGGGGCCGTAACTCTTGTTCTATGCTAGATAGAGCAATAAATAGCATGTCGGGAGATAGCTTGATAAGTCACCTACCAGACACTGTTGTTACTTTTCCACGTAGTCACCATCCCTGTCCACACACAGTCGCCAACGTTGGACAAGTTGTTGCATCTCGTCGGCAAGAAATTTGGAGATTTTCTCCCGGCACCAACGACGCACTTCGGCTTTAACCTCCGCGTCACTGGTGAAATGTTGTCCCTTCAGGTGTTATTTAAGCTTTGGAAAAAGGAATTTGTCGCACGGGCGAGATCTGGGCTGTAAGGCGGGTGAGGCAACGTCTCCGTAAATTTGAGACTGATTAAAGCTGCCTGCGTTTCGCGACTGGTGTGCGGACGAGTGTTGTCATGGTGCAGTATTGCCTCTTTTCCTGGACGAACTCGCAGTAGTCGTGTACGGAGTTTGCCCAGCGTATCCACATATCGAGAAGAGTTCACTGTACAGCCCTTTTCCAAAAAATGTGTGCGCCACTATTCCAATGGAGTCCCAAAAGATGGTCATCATCACTTTTCCCACTGAAACAGCGACTTTGAATTTTTTGGGCGGAGGCGAATCTTTGTGTCGGTAATCCATAGACTGCCTCTTCATCTCCGGATCGTAGTATGGATGAAAGGGGTCAATTGGATGTTTGTTATCTCGACATTGCTAAAGCATTGGATTCCGTAAATCACTCTTTGTTATTGACAAAGTTGCATTATTTAGGTATTCATCATCTAACCATTAAATGGCTTCATCACCCATAACAATCTGCAAATGAAAGTCTCACCTGCCGTTGCATGTCGATTCAGAAGTTCCTGGCAAATCTGCTTTCGTGTCGCTTTCATTTCAGGCATGCGCGGGACCCATCTTGCACACAGTTTTCTGTACCCAAGAAGAACATGGATGGTGTAATGCACGCGCTCGTGTGATGTCTTTCTGCTTGATACGGCGATTGGCGCGGATAAGCTCATGCGCGTTCTCATCTATAGTTGGCCTTGTTTTACACAGGCCATACCTGATGTCACATAATTCCCGTGTTCCTTTGCGAATTCGGGGAAAGATGGCAGCCTCAATGGGCTATAATTTTTTGTCTAAAAATGCTGTTTATTAATAAATAAAGGTAGATATTAAATTTTCTCCACGTGGACTAGTGTTTTTAGACTTAGATGTATAAAATATCAAAAAAATTTTTTGACTAAATGTTCACTTTAAAAATAACTTCTGCAAGACCAATGACTCCATTTATTTCTTTAAATAAAAGATTTGAATCTTGCATGTAAATAATTAAGTTAAGGTTTAACACTCTACAGCATTCATTATTTGTGTCAATCGTCGATAAAGATAGCGACGCCCTCATTCCGTAACCGCTATGAACTAAGGAGTGCTTCTACTTACTCTTTTACTATTATGGCAGTTATAATGATTACTATTGGTGGTGAAAATAATGTGGCTTGACTGTGTGAACGTTGGGCTGATGAACTTTAAATGAATTAACGTATAACATAGATCACAGTACATTACCGTATTTATTCTACTATAATGCGCATCTTGTATAATGCGATTCCATTTTTAGAGCCCAAAAAATAGTAAAAATTTTATCCTCTTGTATAATGCGGTCCCCATTTTTGACTTGTTGCGAGAAATAAAGTAGGCAAGAATATACAGAAAAAGAAAGAAGATAGGGGGAAAAACCTCTTTATTTTACTATTTCTATTACCAGTCACTGCTTTTCAGGTCATAAAAAGTGGAAAACATCATGAGTTCATTACAAAAAAGTGAAAAACGTTTATAAAGTTCCATTGCAGGGAAGAGGGAGAATGGCTTATTGATAGTCCTAGAAAGAAAGCCTATGGCCTAAACATTTATACATTGTTACATGGCCATAGGTAGTCATTATTTAGGGCTTATTATTGGTAGAAATATGATTAACAATACCTTTTTATGATGTAAAACAATGTATGAATTTTCAGGGCACAGGCTTTCCTTCTGTTTAGAGGTTCGTTAATTTATTCAAAATGGCAGCATGCGAAGTGAGCAGTGTTTCTAACTTCCAAGTTAGTTTCATTATTTTATTTAGTGATATTTATAAATATCCAATATTTTTTATAGATAATTGCTGTTAACAGTAATAAATATATATTAATAAAATTTAAGTGGGAAAATTAAGAGGAGAATGGCAGTGTTTGTTAATTTATTCAAAATGGCAGCATGCGAAGTGAGCCAGTTTAAATCTCCATCGAATTTAGTTTCCTTATTTTATTTAATGATATTTACAAATATCCAAAGATATTTTGTAAGTGATTACTGTTAACAATAATAAATAGATATTAATTTAATAAAATTTAAGTGGGAAAATTATAAGATCGACGCAGTTTTGAAGTTATTTTCTTAGCCTTTGGCGAAGGAAAATTAAAATAATAAGTCAATTACCTTGCTGTATAATGAACTGTACATTGTATATACTGTATATTAATGTACTGTGATGCATATTATATGCTAGCTTCATTTGAACTTCATCAGCCTGAAGTTCATTTGTTGACCCCCCTCCCCCAGTCGTTGCAGCGCTAATATTATAGTCTTGTATAATACGGTCCCACAAATTTCGGTGCTTTTTTAGGCTAAAATTTTTTGCATTATGGTAGAATAAATACGGTATTAATACAGTATATACAACATACAGTTCATTATATAGTACAGTTATTCACTTTTTATTTGAATTTCCCGTTGCCAAGAGCTAATATGAAAAAAATTCCTCAAAAAGATGGCAACTTCAAAAAACTACTTCGATTTGACGAAGTTGCGTTTTTTCCGATGATGTTTCATTTACTAATTTAACAGATGAATATTTAAATTAAATTGCTCTTGTCTTTATTCAAAATTAAATATTGTACAACATAAATATCAGTAGACACAACGTAATTTCTTTTGGTTGTCTGTGTATTCTTGCATTTATTTCCAGCAAAGAGTCAAAAATGGGGATCGCATTATAATGAGTGATTACAAAAGAACTTCACACTTTTAAAAATTTATTACATCAAAGCTATTCAGAATATAGACACACCACATACAGAAAAACTCTTGAAGTTTATTGTGATACAGTTAAAGATGTTCAATATGCCCCCCTGTAGTCGAATTCGTCCCAAACCCGCATTAACATGTCTCCATCAATCCCATGTATTGCTACCGTAATGCGTTCTTTCAGCTCGTCTAGGTCACGGGGAAGGGGTAGGGTGAAGACCTTGACTTTTACACATCCCCATAAAAAGAAATCACAGCGGTGGATTGGTCGAGCAAACAATAACCTGGAACTTGCAAAGTGGCCACCATGGAGGCCTGACCTCACACCTTGTGATTCCTTTTTATGGGGGTGTGTAAAGGACAAGGTCTTCACCCTACCCCTCCCCATGATCTAGACGAGCTGAAAGAACGCATTACGGTAACGATACGTGGGATTGATGGAGACATGTTAATGCGTGTTTGGGACGAATTCGACTACAGGGGGGCATATTGAACATCTTTAACTGTATCACAATAAACTTCAAGAGTATTTCTTTAAGAATCTGTGTGTGGTGTGTCTCTATTCTGAATAGCTTTGATGTAATAAATTTTTAAAAGTGTGAAGTTCTTTTGTAATCACCCTGTATAAGAGGATAACATTTTTAGTTTTTTTTTTGGGCTCTGAAAGTGGAATCGTATTATACAAGATGCGCATTATAGTAGAATAATTGCTGTAAATACAAAAAAGTCAATATGAATAGAATGAAATTCAATACAAATTTTACACACATGATTTAAAAGTTAAAAGAAAATCGATGCAAATAGGGTCAAAAATTTTTATATGGATTGATTGTGTGTCAAACTTTGTTTAACTGCATTTATCAACACATTTATTATCATTTTTAAAGATATTGATTTTGAAGATTAAGACTGCATGGCCACATTACACTGCTCAATACTCAAAAATGTTTGTCCCAATATCTTATCTGTCTGCTGGGACAAGTGCTGTGAGAAGGCACATGTAGCTCATCACAGCTGAGGAAAGAACCAGACCCAAGATGAGGCTCCTTTATGATAACTGATGCGTGTTTCAAAGAAAAATGAGATACCACAAAATATTTGTTTTCACTAGTGAAATTGTGTATGATTATCAAAAACCAAAGGTCTAGGATGCTCTACAACAAAGGATTCTTCTGGATGATGGCATTCATCTAAATGTTGCCATCAGATCCAACTACATGTATTGCTTCTGGTTAGGAAGACTTACACTACCCATTCTACAGTCAAGATCTTTCTCCATGTGAAAAAGCCCTGCAACATAAATTTTCATCGGATAAAGAGGGGCAGGGACAATCACAAAATAGTTTCACTCGCAGCTGAAGTAGCAGCATGCGAAAGGAATTTACTATAGTTCATCCAGCCTAAGTTTGCGCAAGATGTAAACAAAAGCACGTGGTGAAGTAAGATTCCATTGGCTGATTGAGCCTTGCAACTTCCATGTTCCAGGACACACTTGAAATTGTAGTTCGCAAAAGAAAACGGGAAAACTGACTTAAAACTATAACAATCAGTTCTGAAAACGACTAAAAACATTTAATGTTATTAATCATGATAAAAACAAAATAAATTACACATAAATTGATCAATTTAATTAATTAATTTTAAATAAATTTACTTTCTCTTTTTAATAAATAGTAAAAAGCCCTAAAGAGTTTCCCCAGAAGGGAATCTATTAGAGCGAAAAAAACTATCAATTCTAAAAAACAGGAATTCTAGGTGAATACCAGGACTTTATTTAACCTCTTGTTGACCTGCCTCAGATTAAAATGATATTTATCTTCACCACCGGAGAACATTACTGGATACTTTGGACTCATCTCTCGCAGATTAAAGGATAGAAAGATAGGGATTCATCTGGCCTTGGCAAGCCAGGTGTATCAGGGAGAAGATAAATCGATTCCTCCAATCACTGGAGCCTGCATATGGATACGTGATTATTTTTTGTTTACTTAGGCTGGATGAACTAGAACTAGTCAGACATTGAGATGAGTAATATTCCATGGATATTACTTTTGATTGCAGTTCATACTTCTGAAATTAACTTTAAGGTTATGTTTCATTTGTTTATTGCATATTATTGTTAACTCTTTAAAGACGAGCAAGCCCTTTCATGTTTTAAAGGAATTATATGGAAATGTTCCAGTTTAGAAAAACGAGATAATTAGAGGCATTCAAAGTGTAAAAATCATAATTTTATGACTTTTGTGTGATGGTAGAAGCCAGTTGTATTGAAATGACACAGATATGAAGGTGTTAGCTTTGCATAGTTCTTTTAAGTTAGCCAATAATATATGTAGTTAAAAAGGGTTAACTTAAAGCAAAGAGGATAAAAACAGTTTAAGTAATATGCAAAAAAAAAAAATCTTTTATTTTAAAACAGGCACTTTTAAATGGAAAGAGCATCAATCGTCTTGTCGAAATCCCTTTGGCTGATGACCTTCCTGTAGAAAACCGGTCTGTGGCAAGATCCAATGCATTTGATCAGAATGAGACGCATATTTATGTAATCACAAATAGTAAGGTAAAGAATTTTTTTTCTAAGAATTTCTAATTGCCAAATATGAGGGTGATTGAAATGAAAGCCTTAAGTATTCTTTTATCTTGTAATTTATTGAGCAAACAAGATATATAATGACATTACTTTTTAACAGTCCCCATTGCATTCAGTTTTGGTGCCTTGAAGGTGAATGAATGTCTTTAGAAAAAATTTTTTTGGCTGAGTGCATAACCATTTGTGCACTGCCTGCTCAGATATGAATTGTCTTGCCTCCCATCACCTTTTTGAGCAGTCCAAAGATTTGATAATCACAGGAGAATGGTGTCTGGGGAAGAGACCCTCTTGCTTCAAAGCTCTGCAAAAACTTCATGGCAGGCATCAACACATCGTTCTTCCAGCTCTGCCTGTCTATTCACACACTTTGTGGAATAGTAGAACATCACGGAATATATAGGATGTTGTTCCATGACTCATTCCACAAGTGTGGCCATTTCGTCCTGGTGATTGTCCTTCACAATAACTTTTAACTGCTGCCATGAGCTACTCATTGTAACAGTGAGACTGAACTCGAGCTGTTTTGAAACTTCCTAGGCTACTCATAAACTTGTTGTAGTGAAGGCATGCATCGCCATTTATCAATGAATTTCGATGGGCTTCACTCCTTCACTGTTCAAAAAAAATGACAGAATGGTGTTCCTCTTTGGTTCATTTGCAAATGTGGCAAGATGATGTTTCTACATTGTACTCATACTTGTCAGTCAATCTTCAAACGAAAAGTAATGCTATTGCTAATTCACTATTGGCCAATCAAGCCAATACCCATGGTTCGTACGAGTCCTTTAAATCCTTGAAAAGTCCTTGATAAACTTTTTTCGTTTTTCAAGGTCCTTAGAAGTACTTGAAAACGGAATAGTCATTGAAAAGTCCTTGAATTCTTTAAGAAAGAAAAGTGGTAATTCTTCCAAGTGGTTTTTCATGGACCATCTTTTATCTCAACAGACTGAAATAGCAAGAAATAAGTCATCACATCTCTCCCATACTAGTTTGTGGAAGAATCCCCTTCCCCTCCCCTTTCTTGGGAAAAAAAAAATTATGTATACATTTAATGATTCCTTGAAAAACGATATTTAGTGTTTGAAAGTCCTTGAATTTTTTCTTCATAAATGCGTACGAACCATGAATATCAGTTTAAGGTTTCAAATTTTTATTTCACTGCTAATGTGGCATTTTTATTTGAATCACCCTTATAAATAAAATATTTATAATGGCATCATGATTTTGTTTTCGCTTTTGTTTTGTCTAGTTAACTAAAGTTCCAATACGTACTTGTAAACTTTATTCGACATGCAGAGAATGTGTTAACAAGTTTAATCATGACCCTTTGAAATGTGGATGGTGTGAATCATACTGTGCTTACAAAGAAGAATGTAGGAATGCCACAGCATTTAAACTTAATACATGTCCTCCATTTATTTCAAAGGTAGTGTAATTTTTTTTAATAGTTAACTTATCTGAAGCTTTTAATGGGCTCCTTAATTACTTAATCTATATATATAAAAATGTATGTATTTATGTATGTATGTTTATTTGTATGTCCCTTATACAAATCTTCAGTTTTATTCCGATCTTGATGAAATTGGGCACATTTGACCTTCAAAGCAAGAGGAAGAGCACTGTCTTCATGAGATTTCGAAAAAATATTAATCTTTTATATAAAATTCATTTTACGTTTGTTGTTTGATTGTTTGCCCACTGACGGAATTTGCCATTGGATGGCGCTTAACTCGCTCATCCTTAGGATCCTAAATCCTTCCCTTTCCTCCGAAGATTTCGGCCATTACGCCATTGTGCATTCGGTTGCTTTATGATGTTTTAATCCTCTTTTCTGCTAAATTTTTTGAAGTGTTGAAACAGACTTGCCAATTTCTACGTTTTACACGTAAAATTTACGCTTTTAATACCATTTTACGTTTTTACGCTTTATAAAAAGGATTTTATGTTTTTTCATAATTTCCTAGTTGGAGAAATGTTGAACTCCTCTCCTACATGAGTAGGAGATGGAACACATTATTATGGAAATTAAATCCTTAAAGTAGGACTATTTTTTCCATCATGCATTAGGCCACTGCATCGCGTATCATTTCAATGTTTACTAGCTCGTACAAGTTGCATTATCTCTGTAAAGATGCTTTTTCGGACTCATGTTTATAGGAAAAATTTTGTTCCCCGCTACAAACTGTACATGGTATTTCATTCTTGACTTACCTTTCTGAATCATAGGCCTAATTATAACGTGAAGGATTTTACTCTTTTTATTTTCTGAAGGTTGGCAGGTCTGCAGAAAATTCAGTGTATGTCTGAAGAAGTTCTTAAAACTTTTGAACTCAGATTCGCACCATATGTGCGTTGGGTTCAGACAAGGCCTTTACTTTCATTTTCATTTTCAATGAAAAAGCTCTCCCGCAGGTAACGAGATTAGTATGTTTAGAGTAGAATAAACGATACCATCTTTTGAAGCTAATTGGCAGTTCAGGAAAAGAACTTGAAATTTGAGAAAAAGAAAAAATACATTCGGAATATTACAATCATTTTATTCATGATGCTGCATGCAAGAAATAAATTTACTCTAAACTTAGCTGACATTATGATATGCTGAAAAGCATAAATTGGTTTCGCTCTGTTTGAGTGTCTGTTTGATTGCCCGTCTGTATGTCCGACGAAACCTCGAGAATGCTTCAACAGTTTCAAATTCTGCTTATGATGTACGTATTGTTTTGTAATGTACATAATAAATGAACACTGTCTTTACATTAATGCAGCTAGTTATCGTCAAGTTTTGTAACCCATTAATATCAGATCTCCATATTATCCGACATTTTTTTATATCCGAGATAGTCTCAGTCCCAATTAACTCTGATAATTGCAAATCTACTATACTTCCCATAGATAGGTAGCAGATGTGTAAAGAACAAATTTCAGGCTTGCTTTGTTTAGGCATACGTGGTTTGCAAAATAAACCTGGAAAATTGTGATTTTTGAGTTGTCTTCTTGTAAGAGTTTAACTGTAAGAATTTTCGAGTTATCTTCGTTGGGGAGAAGACGCCCCAACGGACGAACCATTCACCAGTGGTTTATGAAGTTTAAAGTGTAGGCGACTACCTCGTTGAAGGCAGTTTTCGCATCCTCGTGGTTTTTGAAGCATCTCTCATGCAGGAAATTGTCGAGGTGCTTGAAAAAAATGGTAGTCAGTTGGCGAAAGCTCAGGTGAGTATGTTGGATGATCAAGAGTTTCGTAGCCAAGATCATTTAACTTCTGTCGAGTGACCATTGCGACGTATAGTCGAGTGTTGCCATGAAGCTAGATGGGACTTTTCCGATTGACTAATGCTGGTCGTTGTTGTTGTTAAATTTTCTGATGCATGTCGTTAATTTGTTGAATGTATGACTAGGCAGTAATGGTTTCACCCTGGGGTCATTCCACATCAAATCAACCACAAAAAAATATTTTTGACACCTACCATCTCTGATTTTGATGAAACTTGGCATGGTTGTTCTATTCATTGATCTAAGTAACCATCCATACCAAATTGTTTTGCTATACCCCTAACGGTTTAGATTTTACAGCCTCCCAAAGTTTATGGGTTTTTGCAATTTCTATCGTTCGGCCGCAGAAAACTAAATTTGTTTTCCAATGAAGAATAAATTAATTATCAACCAATTTAGATGAAATTTTTTTATACAGGATGATTCAAGTCGTGTGTAAAACAATTTAAGGGGGTATTATGGAGGTCAAGGTAAACACAAAAAGTCCTATGAACATGGGTCCGAATTTGAATGATAACTGAGATATGAACAAAAATAAAACTGCCACCACCAAGATCAACAAGTTAATTACTGAGGTTCTGTAAAGCATAGATTAATGAAATTTGGAGGAGTAACAGGGTACATAAAACTGTGTATACTGTTAAAATTCGATCGATTTCCAACAAGAAGTTTCCGAGTTACGCAGTCAAAATTGTAACAAGTGCTGGTCAGTACTCACAAGTAAACACGTGTTATGACGTGAATGAGTAACTCGGAAACTTCTTGTTGGAAATCGATCAAATTTTAACAGTATACACAGTTTTATGTACCCTGTTACTCCTCCAAATTTCATTAATCTATGCTTTACAGAACCTCAGTAATTAACTTGTTGATCTTGGTGGTGGCAGTTTTATTTCTGTTCATATCTCAGTTATCGTTCAAATTTGGACCCATGTTCATAGGACTTTTTGTGTTTACCTTGACCTCTATAATTACCCCCTTAAATTGTTTTACACACGATTTGAATCGCCCTGTATATGAATATGTCAGGAATAATTAAAAAAATGAACAAAGCTACCAAATGCTTATTTGGGGCCAGAAAAAAATCTGATAGTGCCGTTTGTTGGATTTTTAATACAAGACGCAGAGTTCTACGATAAATTGAAAATCTCCGAAAGGGAAAAAGATAACCATGAATTTCTTTTCTTGTGGTTGTTCTAAGAGATGTGCTCTACCACAGGAAACAGTAAAATTAGTGGGTTTTTTTTTACTCCTTTATTATTTTTTCTTACTTCAAAACCAAAAATTTGTGAATTTATTCATTTTATTAAAAGATTATAAAAATAATAATTTATCAAATAGAAATAATATTAAATGGAGGTTTATTTTATAGTTAAAATTTGTTAACAAAGTAATGTTTGAAGGCTAGTTAAATAAAATAGGTTATGCAATTGTTACCATTGAAATAGGTTTTAGGCCATTGTACTTGAAAACTTTTCAATACTGTCAAATTTTGTTTGAACACTTGTCATACATTCTTGAGAAAACTGATAGGTTCTTCCAGTCATTGTTTTTGGGGGTTCCACTATAGCAACAATGAGGAATGGGCACAGCACATCTTCCTTCTTGGGCCAAAAAAATGATGATGGTCCTTGAGGATGATGTAGAAACTGTACTGTGATATCTTTTTCTTCTGCGTTTACCTCACTCACCATTCCAAAATACCACAAGCTGTCATAAACACAAGCAATAAAACATCCAGGGTTCAAATCTTCCAATTTCACAAGAAAGTTTTGCTGATTGTTAAGTAAATTAAAAACAATGGCTGCTTCATCATCCTTGCTAATTCTTCTAGCTTCATCAATTGCTCCTGAGTCATCTAGTGGCTGAAAGTTGTGAAATGATCTTGCCCCTGGAAGAGTTTGAACATCTTTGAAGCGATTTTCCAACCAGAACTAGTTAATTCAACCGCTTCTTTTGAAATAAAGTAGAAACTGACTTTTTCAATTCTGGTCTTGCAAAAGTCACACAGTTCAGTCACTGTTATTATTTGTTTTTCCAGGGGTCGTTGAAGACTTTCCTTCCGAGCTAAGCATTTTATAGTACCCCCTATTTTATAGTACCCCCTATCGGTTTATGAAGTTGTATTTATTTTTATACTGGCCAGTACACATATCACTGAAGTAATGAATCTCTTTAATGTTTGGGCGGTTCTTTCAAAAAGGCAGTTACAGTTTTTTGAATTTCATACACCATACTTATGTCGTGTTTGAGGTCATTCGATATGATGCAAAGAGGTAGAACAAGTTTTTTGTCGGTTGCATCCTTGCAGTGAATGATTACAGGATGAATAGTGCATGAATCTCAGGTCCAATGGGCTTCTTCTTGTATCATAAAAGCATAATTTTTACTGAAGTCCATTGAGATGACAGCTACATTGGAAGGAGCTGTTTCCTTTAAACTCTTAGAGTTAATGCTTGTGATTTGGCAATGTAAGAATGGGGTATTAATTTGTTTAGTTTTCGAACTAATGTTTCAATAAATTCATCAACAGAGCTTGAACACCGTATCATTTCAGTTTGATATGTGGAAATCCACTGACTGTACTCAATAACATCTTCATCATCATAGTCTTCACTTTGACTGTAAAAAGTGGACAAGGTTATCTTTTGATGGACATTTGTCATAATGCCTTAACATACATTCTCTTGTTGCTTCTACACAAACCATCTGCTATATCAGTTCTTTGTAATCCTCGTCTATACCAGCTCCATGAATCAATAAAATAACGTTCTGGTGGATTGTGGACACATAGTGATTGTGTGCCACTAACACCAGCCAAAATGTACCACTTAGGTCTCAAGGTACTGAATTTTGAAAAACCTATTTTCAAATGAGGATGCTCCCATTTAAATTTTGAGTACAGCTCATGAAGATTACACAAAATCAAACGCTTTCTCTCATAAATTTTTTTTCCTACATCCCTCATCCCTGACAAAATTCTGCACTCTGATAAAAGCTTTTCACCAATTCAATAGTTTCAGGGCTTAGCTTTTTCCTTCGCCCAGGATCTGGTTCTCCTAAAAACCCCTTGTCTGTAAACACTTGTTGAGCCTTACGAACAGAATAATCAGATGTATTAAAAGTTTTATTTTTTTTCTTGACCACATCAGAGAAGCTGCTATGGTCAACATTTGAATTTGTTTATTTCTTGATGCACCTATCATTCCATTTTTAATTATGTCCACTAGTTTATCCATACACTATATGATCACAAATATCCGGACACATGCACGTTTGCGCTCTAGCCACGATTTCATGGAAATCAATAGGGCGTTGCACATCCCTTTGCCCGAATCACAGCTTCCACCCTTCGGGGAAGACTTTCCACCAAATGTTGTAGGTACTTTCCGGAATGTTCCTCCATTCCTCCCGAAGAGCGAGAATCAGTTCAGGTACAGAAGTTGGCCGATGTGATCTGGCCCGCAAGCGTCTTTCCAATTCATCCCACAGACTCTCTATAGGATTGAGGTCGGGACTTTGTGCCGGCCAACCCATTTCTTCGACCCCTGAGTCCGCAAACCACTGCTGTACACGCCTCGCTTTGTGGCACGGAGCATTGTCGTGTTGGTAGAGAAATGGCCCGTTTCCGAAAAATTGCCACAACGCTGGAAGTGCACAGTTGTCCAAAACATTCAGATAACGGTCGGAGTTCATGATTCCTTGCACAGGAACGAGCTGGCCCAGTCCGTACCATGAAAATGAGCCCCACACCATGACTCCTCCTCCTCCGAACTTGACTGTGGGCTCTGTGCACTCAGGTAAGAAGCGTTCTCCAGGTATGCGCCAAACCCAAACTCGTCCATCGGATTGCCAGAGTGTGTAGCGAGATTCGTCTGTCCACATTACACGTTTCCATTGGTCCATTGTCCAGTTTCTGTGGGCTTTGCACCACTCCAGACGTCGCTTGGCGTTGACCCTGCTGATATGGGGCTTGTGGGCAGCAACACTGCCATGGAATCCCATCGTGTGCAGTTCCCGACGAATTGTCATGGTACTGGCATCATTTGCAGAGGCGTTTCGAAACTCTGTGGCAATTTTTTCCGCCGAGGACTTCCGGTTGCTGCGGGTGACACGACGAAGCACTCGACGGTCTCTGTCCGTTAGTTTCTTGGGTCTACCGGTTCGTTGTTGAACTGTGTTGATCCCCGGGTCTTCCATTTCATAATGACATCGCCTACTGTTGACTTGGGTATCTGAAGAAGGCTGGAAATGTCACGCACGGACTTGCCGCATAGGTGACATCCAACGATGGTTCCACGTTGGAACTCATGAGCTCTGCCGAACGACCAATTCTTGCCAATGTCCAAGCAGAGTTGTGTCTGAAGGTGTGGGAAGCTATTTAAATGATGTGCAAGTCATTATCATGTGACATTGTGCCAATCGATGATCTGTGAGGGGTGTCCGGATATTTTTGATCATATAGTGTATCTTCACTCTTTTGCAACACACTATTTTCCAAGTCATTTTTTTCTTCTGGCAAATCAACTTCAAGAACAGTTTGAATTCTTGATTTTACTTTTTAATTAACTCTCCGTAGTTTTTCTTTACCGTAACATGATTTGCTATGCTCACCAAGTGAATGTAATTTCAATGGTGAACATCCAATTTCTTTCCAAGAATTTAGTTCATCAATTGCAGGTTTTTTTTGTAACTGGTGAAGTTCATCCAGAGTTAATCCTCTATCTTCAGATTCTCCATACTAACTCCATAGTATTGACTGTCATCATTACTCTCATCAATAACCGCATCAGTTTGTTTAACTTTTAAAACCTCATTCTGGCAAAATGCACAAAGTTTTTGACCTGGTTTTTCCTTGTACCATTTTGATAAGATGATTCTACTCTGTTCTAAAGTTACAACACGAAGTGTTTTTTTAATCGAAGTTTTATGTTTTTGGAAAGGATCGCAACATACCTTTTGTAAAAATTCATACTTCTTTAAAAAACACACTTTGATGGTGGAAGCAAACAGTTTTTAACGTGTTACATCCAGTTCTTAATTTCAAAAGATTCAAATCATTTTCAGAAAATTGATCAATACTTTGTATAGACTTTTTCTTGCCATAGTTTAACAGATGATAATCACTTTGAGTAGTTTCCCTCACACTGTACTTATCCTCCATTATTCAAAAAGACTAAAAAGACTGCTACATATAAGCACCAATCATGCACCATACATTGGCAGTAGCCTGAGACTGACTGACAAATGGAAGCCAGGCTTTGCCTGCTAGACAGACTCACTTTTATACTTTTTTGCCTACTTTTATTAAACATTCAGATTGTTTTATCATGAATTTTTATTTTTTTTCCCCTTATGTCACACAATTGTTATCCACAATAATGACAAATTATAAGCCTTTGAATCATTTTTTGTTTCCTAAGAAACTGAATTATTAGGCCTTTATTATTAATTAGCTTAATTGTAGATTTTTACAGGCTGTTAAATTGTGTATAAAATGAGTTGAAATTATGCTGTTTTTAATACAGGTACAGGATCTTTCATCTGTAATGCTTGGGACCTGGGGTATTCTGGTTAAAGGGTTTTTCTGTAATTTGGAACACTTTAAAACTTATAATCAATTGAACTAAATTTACACAAATTACAAACCAAGACAATTGTTTATTTCATTATCTCTCAATTATTACAAGGTAATTTAGAGGTACATGTACTACAGTTATCATCTGATGTTTCTTTTGAAGCATTATTAAATAATTTATGTAAAGTTAATTGTTTCATATGTTTTGGCCTTTCTTTCAGCAATTGTTCTTTAATTTTATAAAGCGCCAGATAAATTTAATTTTATAAAGCGCCGGGTCAGCATTGTACACCTGTTCTGTTGACAGATGCTCATCTGTAATTAATTTATGAAACTCTTGTAAATAGGCTTCAACAGCGTCGTAATCAGCGGATACTTTTTCACCACATATTGCTAAGATACGAAGACCATTTCGTTTCTTAAATTTAGCAAACCAACCTGAAGAATATTCGCAAAGTGCTGAGATATTCAGCTGCTCATGAAATTTTTTTGCCTGGGCCATAATAAGCGAACGTGTAAGCGGAAACTTTTCGCTGCGACGTTGTCGAATCCATTCCATCAAAACTTTATCGATAGTCACATTTTTGGCTTGATGAAGTGTCTCTCTTACTGCCATTAATTTTGGTTCATCACTATCGCTATAAAATTTCAACAATTTACCTTTTTGCTTTTTCAAATCATAAATGGTAGATGAGCCAATCCAATATTCGTCACTTATAAAATTTACTGAATAGCCTTCGTCAAGACGCTTTAATAATTCGACTTTGTCCTTTATACTAAGTGACACGCTTCCTCTTGGCATTAATCGATTTCATTAATGTTCCTGGAGGTCTTTCTGACATATTTTCTTCGATTTGGGCAGAGTCTGTTCAAAAAACTTACAATACGTTGAAATGCGAAGCAACACGTGGCTTTTACAGTAGAGTCACTGTATAAGAAGTGCGCAGCACCACGAAAACGAAGCAGCGAATTTAGAATTTATTGACATTTCGATATTATTAAATCCAAGACTAAAGCTGGTTTTCGGAGCGTTCCGGATACCGGAACGCCGGATAAAAGATCTCATACCTGTAGTATAATGTTGTAGGCCTATAAAGGTTAGTTAAGTATAGGCTTAACTTTATTATTTATAGAAACAAATTTTAGGTAAACGCCTAAATCTATATCAACGGTAAGAATTGTAAACCTTATTTATTTAGCTAGTATACAACTATACATTTTAAACATACTTCAAAATTAAAATAATCCTCCATTTAATATTATTTCTAGTTGATAAATTATTATTTTTATAATTTTTTTAATAAAATGAATAAATTCACAAATTTTTGTTTTGAAGTGAGAAAAAATAATAAAGGAGTAAAAAACCCCACTAATTTTACTATTCCCTGTGGTAGAGCTCTTAGAACAAACACAGTAAAAGAAATTCATGATTATCTTTTTACCTTTTGGAGATATTCAATTTGTCGTAGAACTCTGCATTTTGTTTTAAAAATCCTACAAATGGCATCTTCAAATTTTTTTCTGGCCCCAAATAAATATTTGGTACCTTTGTTCATTTCTTTAATTATTTCTGGCATATTCATATATACCGGTACTTAAAAAATTTTTTCATCTAAATTGGTTGATAACTAAGATATAATTTATTCTTCATTGGAAAACAAATTTAGTTTTCTGCGGCCGAACGATAGAAATAGCAATAATCCAAACTTTGGGAGGCTGTAAAAACTAAACCGTTAGAGGTAGAGCGAAACAATTTGGTATGGTTACTTATATCAATGGATAGAACAACCATGCCAAATTTCATCAAAATATGAGATGGTTGGTGTCAAGGTGTGGTTGAACTGACATGGAATGGCCCCCCTGATTCAGGAAGCTGTGATGAATAAGTCTGGTTGCAAACCACCAAACAGTCATCGTTGCCTTCTTTTGGTGCAGCTTGGGCATCCACTTATCGAGCTTTTTCACCTTTCTAATTTGCTTCAAGTGGTGAACGACTGTAGAATGGTCTACCTTGAGCTCTTCAGCAATTTCTCATGTGGATTTACGTGGGTCGGCTTCGATTAATGTCTTCAATTGATTGTCATCAACTTTCAGAGAACAGCCTCGACTATCCTCATTTTCAACTATGGTATTGCCACCATGGAATTTTTCAAACCATATGCTCGTTGTATGTTGAGAAGTTGTGCCGTCACCCCATTCTTTGGTGACATTTCAAGTTGCTTCAGCAGCATTATGGCCAAGTTTGAACTTGCGCAATAAAATGATACATTTCTCTTGTGTAAACAGCATATTCAAAATTGTTCAAATCTTTCACAACATAAGGTGTTTGAACAAGTTTTTAGTATCAACTTAAAGAGAAGAACTACATATTGAAAATGATGTATCACATGGTTGTATTATTCAAGAAATAATTTGCATACTGACTCGCCTACATCTACAAAATGCAATCGGCCATTAATTTTGCACCAACTTAATATACACCAGAGATATTATGTATAGATTTTTTTTAGGTCATTTAGCAAATTCTTACATTTTGTCTGTACCACCATTTTTCTGGAATTTTTTATACCATCTGTATATCACTTCTGGAATATTAGCTGGAAGCCCACAATTTTTGTAAAAAAAAAAACTGCAACCTGTAAAGCAGAAAATATAGTATTTTTACCACAAACTTATCCTATTTATTGTTATTTTTTATTTTTTTATTTTTACTGTAATACTCTGTGATGAATGTATTTAAGACTTTGATTATGGAACAATTCTTTACCAAAATTTCTAATGTATAGCAGTTTACTGCAGTCAATTCTTGGAGTGCTCTGTTAATACTCAGAAGAGATATTCTGAGCAGCAGTTGACAAGTGTTTTTATACTGCAAAGAAGCTGGTGGGCTGGTAAAAATGTCATCATTTTAAGCCTTTCTCTGTGGTCTGAAGATGAAAAATCAGGCTGTTTGGAAGGTGACCAAGGACTTCCTAGCAGAAATGTTGGGAGGAGCTCTCCATTTCATCTCAAAACCCTATACACCATTTAAAAACTGTACTGCATTCCAAACAGGCATCCTTGTAAACTCTTTGCATGCATCAAACGATTTCCACTGATTGCATGTCTACCTTATACAGAAAATGAATAATAGCCCTTTGGCATGCATGGATGTATCCATTATATTCATATTGGAAAAGCAATCTCTTTTAGCACAGCAAAGCTTTGTATCAACTGAAATAAATGATGCAATTTCTTTTGGTCTCGGTGTATACAATGATGCCACCTGTTGTCCACTGTATCAAAGATTCGAGCACCACAGCGTATAGTCTGTTTCGTTTGAGCACAAGGTGGCCATAATTAAAGGGGAGGGATGTTCAGAGTCCAGTAACCTGAAACCATTAGACAGTACTCACTCAAATTTGGTCATATACTTAAGGACTAATGAAATAAATTATTACCTCAGATTCAAATTTTTGTGAAATGCTATAGTAACACTTGGTATACCTGCAATCCATTGTGGGGAAGAGGAACCATTCTGTACAAATCTGATACAGTCAAAACATCTACACCGATGAGACATTAGAACCACCTCCTGCAGTGAGATCATACAGCTATATATAAACAGCCAATGAATTGAGTTTCCGAATGTAGAGTGTTTGGATGCAGCATAGGAAAAGCAGCAGATTCACCAGATAAAGGATAAAAAGTGATGGCCTAGCACCACGGAACGTTAATCTTGGAAATGGCTTGTTTGATGGGCTGTTCACAAGTAGTCATTGTGAGTACTTACTGAAACTGGTATACGGATGGAGAAACAATGAGTCACCGTCCCTCCATCCTTGGCACATTGATTCCAAAGGGGAGCAAAGACTAGTATGCATTGTTCACTGTGAATGAAGGGCTACAATGGCTCAAATCACCAGTAGCTACAACATTACAAACCCAGACAATGTGTCTCAGCACACAGTTCAGCGTTGCCTTCTGCGTACGGGTCTGTGTAGCCATCGCCCCAGGCGAATCCCTGCACTTACGATATGCCATTGCCAACTGCACCTGCATTGGGCCAGGGAGCACAGCAATTGGACAATAGAGGACTGGAAGAAAGTTGCCTGGCCTGTCGTGTCATGTTTTCTGGTCCATCACATGGATGATCAAGTGTGGATATGCCGATTTCCAACAGAAATTATGGTACCCGGTGTTGGCGATATTATAGTGTGGACGATGTTTTCTTGGGCCATGTTAGGACCCATCATCCCTATGCAACTGTCTCTTACAGCTGTTCGGTATGTTAATAGGTTAACATCATTGCAGACCAGGTTCACCCCTTTTTGAGTCAGTGGCTCGCTGTATGTCCACGGTTCTGCGGGCCAAAAGTGTTCCTACGTTTATTAAGCAGGTGGTCATAATGTAACGGCTGATCTGTGTATATTGTTGAAGTTGTAGAATGACAAAATTGAGCAGCATTGCTCATTATCTCACGGCAGTGATGGAATCATTCACTGGCCCTGTTGATCTCTACTAGTCCATACTCTTCAAAAAACTATACACCAATGAAAAATGATGCAGTGAAACAACACTTGGCTCTCATTTTTTGTGAGTTGTAAGGAATCTGCTGGAATTTCTCTGTAGCCCAACTGTGGCAATTTTGGGTGTGAACACCATTGTTCAGACAAAAATGTGTATCATTACTCCCTAGGATATGCCATTGTCCAGTTCCATTTGAGCTAGAAGCATCAGAGCAAACTGCAAGTGGATTCATGCATTGCCTTGAAGCATTTGTTGAGTATGCCTAATCTTGCAGGTGAAAAACTGCAGCATGTTATGCAGAATTTCCACGAAATTGAGCATGACCTGTCCACTTGCCTAGATATTGCTCAAATTTGTCTGCTGGTTTTACATGCATTACTCACCTTTTGCTACAGCAGTGGCAACAGTTTTAACTTGTTGCTCAATTGGTTTGTACCCTCACCCTATTAACTTGCTAAAGATCTGGTATTTTCGAATTGCGAAATCATTTTTCATAAACTCGTTATGGTCACAGAACCTTCTTTAAATCCTTCACCGTCTGGAATTTCATAGTTTGGCACTGGCATGAAGCTTCACAAGTAAACCATAATTGTATGCGGTTATTAAAGCAAATTAGTCTTACCAGACAGATGTGAAAGTCTTCCTTGTATTCACCACCTTGTGATGTTGGTTTATTGAAGTTTGGCTAATCTTGTGGGGTTTTTTAAGTGACATCATGCACATGTGTATGATTGCAATAGTACTTTTCCCCTAGGTGGTAAAATTGTGAGTTGATTATGTTTGCTTATGATCTTAAGAATATATAGACCAGATTTGAATGTTGTGTTCAGTAGATTGATGACTACTGGGCTCTGAACATTTCCTCTTTAAGCCTAGTTCACATTCAGCGACTTCGTGGCGTGAAACGAATTTCCGATTCCAGGCGTTTTTCTAGGCATCACAAAGCCGTGCATGTTGAAATGTGGAGCAGTTTCACATTCAGCGGGAACAAAGCAGGCAGCTAGGTGAACTTCCTTCCTTCCTTTCAGCCTGCTCCCCCCCATCCGCCACAGCTAGGCGAACTCCACTCTGATTCGATGTTCTTTCATCCAGTCTCTGTTGCTTTCTAGGCATCATATATGTATATCATTATAATGAAGCAGTATGTTACACTGCTGAATCTATACCTATAATAAAACTGTAGCCGACCCGGTGTCTGTACATAGAAAATATTTAAGAAAATCTTATGCGTTAGGTCTTACTAACACTAACAGAAGCCAAAACAAACATTTTTACAATCTTTGTCTATCTGTCTGGCTTTCTTGGCATCGTATACATGTATACAGTAGAACCTTGATTTTCCGTTGTAATGGAGGGGAAGGGGGTGACGTATTCGTAAATGATGAATTATCCATTTTATTTAAAAAAACAGAACTAATAAGGTAGGTATTACATATACACAAGGGCATAATGGGCCTATAAGTAAATCCACCCTCCATACTAACTGTAAATAATTACTGTAACTTAAAACCATCCTACAGTAGGGACAGGTAAGTGACATCTCCCATGCGGCAAAGAAGGGTAGCTAATGGGAAAAGCGGCCTTGCACGGGATACCTGGCATAGTTTCACTTTACTATATATTTTGTTCACACATTCATGAAACATTGTAAATACAGTGGGGGATCGCGAATCTGGAATGCTCGGGACCAGAAGCCTCCCGGATTTGTGGTCTCCAGGGAGAAATCACACTGTGTGTGTGTGATTATATGTAATAGTTTCTGACGACTGTTATTTAAAGTTCATTTTAAAATAAAAGTTTTCACAATTATCCAATTAAAGTCATTATTGTAATATAATCTTATTTATTAATGTAATTATATTACGAATTTGTCCCGATTGTCTTTTTTTTACACAAATATTTCATAACTTCAAGTTCGAGTTCTTCACGTTTGGTTAGCCACTGTCAAAATTAATTTTCCTACCGATGTTTCTAAGAATTATCACATAAATTCATATATAACTGTGTGTTATTTTTATTTCAGCAGAAGAGTGTTAGAAATTGCAGGAAGATCTGTGTTATATCAACATTTTAAAAGTGCAGCAAATTTGTCAGTAGTTAGGCTTATCGGAATATACATATTGTAGGTGATTTAGGCCTAACAGCCTATTCAGAAAATGCACTAAATCATAAAAAATATTCAAAACTTTAAAAATTGAAAAAAATTTGCATTGTGAATATAATTTATTGAGGAATTTTTATTAAAGCAAAATTTTATTCAGCAAATATGAAACTAATCAACTTCCGCGAGTCTTAAACATTCTTCATCCGTCGTATGTCTCGGCACTCGGCGTTTGATTTTTTTTTGGTTTTTTTTTTTTTCCCCTTCCTAAATGTTTAGCATTATTTTTGTGCACGTTACTTGGGTGATATCGAGAATTAATTATATCAACAAATAAAAGTAGAAATTAATAATACACTGCAACTCCACAAAATTAATTTATTTATATGCATGATACATGAATGCACATTTCAGTAGCCAAGCTATCTTCTTCAGCATGTGATAGTTTACAAAGATCCTAGCAGTTTATATTTTAGCTCTGACCAATCAAGGGGTGGATTACAGCTGGGATCTTTGTAAACTATCAAGTGCTGAAGAAGATAGCATGGCTACTGAAATGTGCATTCATGTATCATGCATATAAATAAATTAATTTTGTGGAGTTGCGGTGTATTATTAGTTTCTACTTTTATGTCAACGAATGTTATTTTTTTCTTAATATAATTTTTTTCCCATGGTGGCTGATCACGTGGCCTATTGCTTCTTGCTCCGAAATTATACTTTTTTGTAGATAGACATTAAAGATAGGCGATTCAATTTACGGTTAGCAGGAAACTTTTAATAGGTGTATAAAAAAGATTATGCTTTAAAAGTAAATTGTAAAAAATTGAAATAAACCACGTTGGAGATCGAAATGTGTGAATCCCCCCTCCCCGATCAAACCCAATTCTGGATTCGCAGTCTTCCGGATTCTTGGTTTCTGAATTTGCAGTCCCCCACTGTATATATCATGGAAAAAAAATTATAGATGATGTCGGTTAATCGGCCGAACGGTTAATTGAGGGACAGATAATCGAGGTTCTACTGTATATTATGCTTTTTATTAGAAAAAACGATAGAAATGAGGCACACCTGCACAGACAACATGCTGTCGGAGAAATTCAATATGGCAGATTTGATTGGCGGAAGTGGGTTAGAAACAGTTGCTAAGGATTCTGGGACTGGAGAGATGCTCACTCATAGCTGATTAGCTGCGTATTCTGGTGGAAATTCCACCTCAGTTGGAATTCCAAAACCCGTGTCGTTGTCGTCTCTAAGCCACTTTTCATTGCGAATTTGCTGAATGTGAAACGGCTCCGGCAACCAAAACCACGTTGAATACGGCAGATACGATGAATTCGACGCAAAATTGCTGAATGTGAACTATAGTTTATGCCCCTTTAATTATGGTCACCTATATTTATTTTTAGAGACCGGATTTTTGTACTCAAAAAAATGTGAAAATATGCATGCAACATGCTCCAAAAAAACGCTAAAATATGCTCTTAAACATGCTCTATAAAAACCACCATTTCAAGTTATTTGATACTTTTATTACGTGAAAATGCAGTATTTATACTCAATCTTTAGCATTACAATACGAAACTAGCATCATTTCTAAGTTTTATGAAGTTAGATTTGTTCTTCTATCACTTAATATATGCTTGTATGCAGAGAAAGACCCAAGTTGTCCAAGGGGCGTAACAAAACAAAGTAATGATAGCCGGTGAATCAACATACAGTCAATTCTCGTTAATCCGAAATTGGTTAATACGAAATTCCGGTTAATAAGAAAACATTTTGTGGCCCGTCCCCGAAAAAGCAATTACTATGTAAAATTCTCTGCTTTATACGAACATATTTTTATTAAAATACGGTTTATACGAAAGAAAATTTCATAATTTTATTGAAAAATAGTCCTTTTAGGAACAATTTTAATGATAAAATTTCAGATTTCGAAGTGTAAATTTAATAAAAATAATTTTCAAAGTCATTTCATATGTGATTGCTTCTGAATTACAGTATTCGAATAAATGAATACTCGATTTTTTAAATCAGTCGATATTGCTATCCGATAATTTTAGTCGATTATTCGATAAAAAAACATCGGTTATTTAGTCGAATTTTTCAAACTAACGAATCACGTGCTTTCAAACTAACGGGAAATCTGATTCGCGAAATCTGAATCACGTGCTTTGAAGCTAACGGGAAATCTGATTCGCGAAATCTGATTGGTTCAGCTATTCAGATCTGAAATCCTGTCACATAGCGCTCAAATCTTTATTTAAACAAGTGCAATATCGGTATTGTTTCAAAATCAATTTTCTCATCGCTATAACGCAGTTATCTACAGTCAGGAATTTTATTCAATGTCAGCTTCAAGCAAAAGGAAACGAAAGGATCTTTCATTAGATCTGAAGTTACAACACTGACGAAACCGCTCTATTTTATAAACTTCTGCCCGAGAAATCTTATCATTTAAACTTTATTGTATTTTTTACCGATAATTTTGTACATGTATCTAATGTTTTTTTACGGTATCTTTCATAGGGAAAAGTAGCAAAGAACGGTTGTCAGTATTATTATGTACAAATATGGATGGCACTGACAAGAAAAAGCCGATAGTTATTTGCAAATTCGCCAGGCCACGCTGTTTTAAAAACGTAAACAAATTTGCGCGTTATTTATTTCAACAATAAAAAAAATCGTTTTAGCGCGAAAACAAACTGTTATTACAGATTTTTTTAGGAGAGATGAATAAAACTTATTTCTAACTTAAAGTATTCTATTTCCGTGCTTATTTCATAACACTTTTAGTATTGTTGGTTTATACGAAATACGAATAATACGAAAAAATTTCTTGGTCCCCACGATTTCGTATTAACGAGAATTGACTGTAGTTCTGTATGCCATCATTTTTGTTTCCTTCTAAAATTTCAGATATTTCTTTGATAATTTCATATCCAGGGTTGCTGTTCAAAACCTTTTTGCAGTTTGCCTGAAACAATTTCTGATACTTGATCGTGACTTTCTCTCAATGCAGCGGCAGTGCTTTCAACTATTTTGATTGATTCTCGAATGGGACTTTTTCAAGCCATGTTATGCTTTCAGCTAAAACTGAGAAATTGGCTCTTATGTAGGCCAAATCAGCTGTAATTCTTGATGATGAAAATGCCTGTTGTTCCTTTCTGACACATTTCGATTCATCTTCACTGAAACTGTGCATGACCTGGAGGAAACAGGAGTAGCAATGGTGAAAAAAATAACAGGCTAAAAAGTCCTAAATGTAAGAAATTTGAATGGTGTTTCTTTCTTCTGCACGTGGTTTGGTATTTTGAGTTTGCTTGCTTTTGGTTTTGGATTCCATAGTTACTGACTGCGTCACCAGAGGGCAACAAATGGATGCGTTGTATTAATGTACGATCGCTTGTAAAAGATTTTTTTATGGTGTATTACCCAAAACTACTGAAATATGCTCGATCATGCTGAATTGACTGAAACATGCTGTAAAGTCAAAAACATGCTTAATAAAACTGACTTAAATAACTAATTCTTAGGTCCTACAATACACTAATCAACAAGTTTAAGAGCTCTGCATATCAGCAAAAAAAAAACCATGTTCGAGCATGAAAATCCAGTCTCTATTTATTATGTATCTCCACTGAGAAAATGCAGTTAACTTGTTTACTAATTTAATTTTTCATATCATCCATTCCTTACCACAGTTTTCAATTTTGGTGTTAGATTTTATTTGTTATCAAATATCTCCTATTTCATTTACTTTAATTATTGGAAAACTCTTCTTCCTTCATCATCTTTTATTATTTTTTAATTATATTTAATTTTGTTAGTTCTCTCCTAAGAGTGGTCCAATAGGAGGCAACACAAAGATAACAATTGAAGGTGATTATTTTGGAGAACGCACAAATGAGAAGAAAGGTCAGTTGAACATCTATGTTGGGCTAGAGACATGTATTCTGCAAGAATGGTCAATGACAAGGTAAATCATTTTTTGAAGCCAGTTAATTTCAAATTAAATTTTTAATTAATTGTAATGAAACTCAATTAAATGTACTGGAGATATTTTAACACTGCTGTATTGCATGGCATTCTTGACTGACAAGGGAAGTACACGAACATGTACCATCAAATTGAAATTTGTTACTCATCTAAAGCTATTATTGATGCTTGCAAAATAAGAAATTGCAACATTCAAAATACGGTAAATCACGAGAACGAAAAAATTTGAGTACACATAGCCATTACAAAGACTCCATTGTTAAAGCCATAGTTCAGCGGTGTGTGGGTGTATTAATGCACTTGACAGAACTTCTTTCTTCTACTTACATGAAGTAGCAGTAGACGAGAATTGAATGGATTCTCAAGTTTCTAAACAAACTTAGTTTATAAAAATAGATTATTACAATGAACTAATTGCCGTTCAGTAAAAAAAAAAAAAAAAATATGTATAGAAATTAAAAAACATTTCCATAATTTATTATTTCATTTTATTAATTAATTTGGTAATCTTCATAAATTTTCCTGGGCTGGCATCATGTGAAAAGAGTTCAAGGCTCTTGAGTGATATGTTGCATTTGTGAGGAGGTATGTATCGCGGTGGTTTATAATTTTAAATAAAAATAATTTTCATGGATGCTTACTTCATCTTATAAATTATTTCAAGACGAATAATTGTACAGCAAAATTAAGGTTTTGTGCATAATAACAGTGCTTTAACTTCAATTCCCTTACTGCCATGTTTTTTCACATCTGTTTTGAACGAAGCCCTGCTGCTGCCATGCAATGCTATAACTTCCAAGGTATGCTTGCACGCAAAAAAAAAGCATGTCATACACCTTCATGTACTCCCTTGTGAGTATAAAAACAAATTATAAAAAATTAAAACAATATATAAATTCTTGCCAAAAAATTAGAATAACACCATTTTACGTTCTGAAGTATAATTTAGTGGAGAGTAATTAACGTTTGTGCTTTTTCTCCTGGAGGATGTACTTACCGTAAATATTCTACTATAATGAACTTCTTATATAATAAGCCCAAAAAAAAAAAAAAAAAAAATTTATCCTTTTGTACAGGGTGATTCAGTCAATTTCTGACCATTTCAATAACATGATTTATTGACCCATTAATGTTTACAAACTTAGTATTTCAGTATGATATTTTAGGCAGTTCGGAGTTTTTATTCTCGTGGAAAAGTCTTGATGATATGCTCAATGTGGCCACCACGAACGTTTTGAACTGCTCGCAGCCGAATGGTGAAGTTGTTCATAACTCTATCCAGGATTTCTGCATCCACAAGGGTGCAGCAGTCGACGTTTAGGTCAGCAATGATTATAAATGTTTATAATATGTTATAATAAATATGTTTGTTATAACGTATTATAAACATTTTTAATCATTGCTTATAATTTAAAATTTAAATTTCAAAATTGAAAAAGTCATATTCAAAATAATAGTCTAAATGAAAAATTAAATAGATGTAATCAAAAATTTTGTCTTTTTACGTTTAAAATAACAACCTTACTTGAAAATGGACGATATTTAAACAAGTTGCTTAAAAAAATCATCGATTTTCAAGTAAAATCATTATTCAGGGTGTCTACAGGTCACGAAAGTCCCGAAAAAGTCACGAAATTGGAAAATGGTCACGAAAGTCACGAAAAAGTAGCGATATTAAAAAATGGATCACGAAAATTCCGAGTCGCAGAATTAAAATTTGGTCATGGAAAAAATCTGCTCACTCCAGTCTAGGAAAAATTCTTAAAAAGTTTTTTTTTTGACGTTAAAAATAATTAAATTAATTCATTAAATTTTTTTAAGAGGTCCCCAAAAAGTCACTAAATTGACTTTCAGAAATTCTGTAGACACCCTGTTATTCTAAACAGAAAAACACAGAATTTTTAATTACTTAATTTTTTTCTATAAATTGGATGGGAAGGAAGAGGGAGAGGGGGTTATAAAATATCTCAAAAGCAATTTTTTCTTTGTCAAAATCATTGTGCAAAAGCTTTAAAATCATTTGGCCTGGGGGTGATTATAACATGCTTAGCCTTTCCTTAACCTCCACTGATCTTCATCATCAATTTGATAATTTAAATTTGTCTTGCCAAACAATAAACAATATTGTTTTCATGGAGTCTATTTTATAGACTATTTTGCAAAAATTAATTTGCAATTTTTCAGTTTTTATATTCTGAGTAATAAATAACTCTTATAAAAACTTATTTGGTATCTAAAAATTTTATTTTAATCCAATCTTGCAAAAACTGTTTTCTAAATTTTCATTGCCAAATTGTTTTGAAAACTTTATCAATACTGTAGTGAAGAATGACTTGTATTAAGGCCATTGAAACATTTTCATGTAATTTGCACACATGATCAAATTATACTATTGGCGATCAGAATTCTGGAAAGCCTCCAGTATCGCATGTTCTGGATTTGTGGTCTTCAACTAGGGTAGATGCACAAGTTTTGGTCGTTTAGGGACTGGACTATTTTACATCCTATACTGACTGAGCTATTGGAATTTTTCTGTTTATGGTTGGCTTAATATTAAGTGTTTTGCCACGTGACCAGAACCTGTTCATCTACCCTGTAGTTAAACATGTATTCAAATACAATAAAGTAAAAATCATTCATATGCTCGTTTTAAGCAGTAAAATTATTTTTTTTTCCATTTTTTTAATTGCATGTTCTCACAGATTGGTATGCGAGACACGTGGTGTAGCTTCACCTCTTGAAAACATTATCTCAGTAGTAATCAAAGATCTGGAAAGCAATACAAATGCCCCCTTTAAAATCAGTGGTGAAGCCAAATCTTACGGTCATTCATTTGCTTATGTGGTAGGTTATTTTGTTTTTAACTTATATTGACAGTTATAACATATTGCTTTTGGAAAACTCTTTATTATTGTTACAAATGTGCATTTAACAAATGGATATAATACAAAGATGATTGATAAACTAATGTATAAAATGAAATACAAGGTCTGTCCAAAAATAATCCGGATTGAGGCTACAAAAAAAAAACAAAAAAACAAACAGTAGAACTCGCTGCACCTTTTTCCTATCTGGATTGTGTGATAACATTTCTGCTGATGACGTAATGAAATTTGCAGCTGTCAAGAGTGCCACGTGCAATTGTTGTAACACGCTAAAGCAGAACGTTTTTCTTTTCTCGTCGCGTGCTGAAAATGATAGAAAACACTGAGCAATGACATTGCATCAAATTTTGTTTTAAAATCAGTAAAACCGCAAGTTAGTGTTATGAATTGCTAAAACAAGCATTTGGCAGTGCCTAACAATGTGGGCTTCTGGAGATTGGATGCTGCACCACGACAACGCTCCAGCATACACATTGCACATCGTGCAGCAATTCTTGACTAAACACCATATCACTCAGGTCAGGCAGCCTCCCTACTCACCTGACCTAGCTTTGTGTGACTTCTTAGCATTTCCGAAGATCAAGAAAGCGCTCAAAGGATGAAGATTTGAGGATGCGGGCGTGACAACACAAAATGTGATGGCGGAGCTCTTGGCCATCCCAAAGGAGGCATTCCGTACTTGTTTCGACCAATGGCAGCAACGCTGGGCTAAATTTGTTACTTTAGACGGTGCTTATTTTGAAGGTGACTAAACATTCATGCCAGTTCGAACCTTTTTTTTTTTTTGTATCCTCAATTCGGACAGGCCTCGTACATGACTCCCAAAGTACAAAATTTGAAAACACCTGATCTGGCCCAATGACTAAGATTGCTGAGGCATCAAAAGAGCATTGAAGCTTCCCATGGGCATGGATTTTTGCTTGTTGCAAAAAGTTTCTCACAATTGTGTCAAGATATTAATGATGTGTAAGAGTGTAAAATGATTTAAATGTTGATGCGTCCAATAAACATAATGACCCAACTGATCATTAAAACGATAAAAAATTACTTTGTATTGATAATCAAACCAATAACAATTTTGACAATACATGTAATAACATTTTCAAATTAATTTCAATTCATGTGACAAATTTTTTATTGAAAGTATCAGCAGAAATTCTGAGTGCATTTTGAAGAACATATAAACTCAATGAAGCTTGCAGATAGTGAAATCAAATAGTCTATTTGCAAACCACCTCATTCATAGTGACATAAATTTGACATTATCAACAAATCAAAGTAAACCAGAAAACTTATTAAATAGAAAATCTTGAAATAAATACCCAAAAGCCAAAAGTCATGGGATAGCAGTATGCATATTGAATTCTGCTGTCATCTACACATGATGACATGGAATAATACTAAACAGCAATTATTAAAGTAGTTGTACCCATGTACACTTTATCTACTTGTATCAGTCATTGTGATCACAGCAAGGTGATGAGAACTCTGAGTTCAGATGGCATGATTGTGGGTATCCGATAACATGGAGACATGTTATTTCTGAGAATGGCAATCTAAATGGCATGGCTCAACATCTCAGCAGAAGTATTCCAATCTCTTGAGGAGTCGATGCCATGTTGAGTTACTGCTCTTCTTCGAGCCAGAGGTGTTCCAATACATTACAAAGCAGCTGTCCCATGGTTTTAGAGTAGATAAAGGAAAAGAAACCAACAATAAATTAATTTTAAATATCCAGTTGGACTTGTTATCATTCACCTTGGTAATGCAAATTTAAAATTTCCTGTAATAACATTAGCTGAGCCCATGTGAAAGGTTTTCACACAGAAAAAGTCATATAGTTAATGCTTGATGGATCCAATATGTTTACATCAAGTAATATACTTTTTCACTTAAAATTTGAAAATTTCTAGAATACAATATATACAATTTATCTTATCAGAAACAAACAAACAAACATAATTAAATTGTTACTGATGTACAATAATTAACATACCAGATAACATCAAGTGATTAATGTAATTTATTGTTTCATTGTAAACTGTATTTGCCATTATAGTTGTCCATTACAGCATTTTATTGGTGAAACTTCATTTATGTTAATTATAATATTTTTGAAGCCTCTTGCTTGTGAAAAATTTATACAGGGTGATTCACATTGAGTGTAAAAAAATATTTCAGCATTTTGTTGGTGAGGTCAAGTTAATAAGCAAAAAATGACATATGAAGGTCGTATTCCAAATACAGAAGTATAACAGACAAAGCCACCGATAAGAAAGGCCTGCCCACCTCACGCTGAGGCAGTGGCTTGGAGCCTGACAATGGCGACTTTAATTCTCTTAACTGCATGCTCGAGTGGTGCTGCATGCTCGAGAACCAGTGGTGCTGCATGCTCGAGAAATTCAAGTGTTGCTCAAGCTGGACTCTCCACAAAAAATTTAATCTAAGAGCTAATTTCACTACAAATTTAAATTTCCTTTTCAGATTTGACAAATCCTAACAAATGGTAATTGTTTAATTATAAAGTTCAAGTAAATGATTAAACAAAAATGACTTTATTAAATATATGGGAGTTAGCTGTTAGTTTACAGACATTACTTGTATCCGTCTATGTAGCAATCATTAACCAACATTATTTTTATATTACACACTTTTATTGAACTTCACTTGTTCGTGTGTTTGTGCGCAAATTTTGTAATCAATATTTTGCCCACTTCCAGACTACGTAGAGCTCTGCAACGGCGTCTTATCGATGACAATGCATGTTTTGATCGTTAGTTTCACTAGTCTTTCATTTATTCATAAGTTACAGTATCAAATGTTTAAATTTAATATGAATACAGTGCAATCATGACGTAACAACTGCCTATATCGTTGTTTATTGTTATCATTGTTAATTGTCTTATGTAATTGTTGTTAATTTGATCATCAATGCTAGCAAAGTTGTTGATTGTGGAGAGCACTGTTTATGATTAGCCAGGGTAATGTATTGTAAACGCTTTCCCGAGATCAGAAGTAGCCGACTGGGAAGATTTCCAAGGTTTTTTTTGATTTTGTGGTTATCATATAAAAGCTTATTTTTTTTTAAATAAAGACTAAAAAGAATAAAAGAAATATAAAATAAAAATTTTAAAGCACACACTTTCACCTTAAAAAGTGCAGTAAATAGTAAAAAATCTAATTTACAAAAAAAAGGTAAAAGTGTGGTGGCGCGTTTAATATTAAATTTTAAAAAGAAAATACTACATAATAAAATTAATTAAAATGGTTGAAGTGTATTTATATTTTAATATAATATTCTTTTACTTCAACGTATTATCTTCTGCATAGCAATATTTTATAATAATTTTTTACTAAAATACTTAACAGTTCTAAGCAGTATCAGTAGTTTTTTAGTAAATAATAATTATTAATTAAAAATACAAATTAAATAAAAAATAAGGTATAATAAACAAAAATAAT
>JAHWFO010002124.1:1507347-1524909 GCA_023313115.1 Rhysida immarginata
GTGGTGGTTAGTACTCACATGTGAGCACGTGTTACGATGTTGACTACTTAACTCGGAAATTACTCGTTGGAATTCGATCAAATTTTAATCGTATACACAATTCTATGTACCCTGTTATTCCCCCAAACTTCATTATGGTATGTGTTATAGAACCTGAGTTATTAACTTGTTGATCTTAGTGGCGGCATTTTTATTTGTGTTCATATCTCGATTATTGTTCAAATTTGGACCCATGTTCATATGAACTTTTATGCTTAGAATCACCCATACTAAATCATCCAGCTGCTTTGATGATGGCATTTTACCTCATCACATGGTAAGACACCAAATGACTCCAACTACACATGATCTTGCTATTTTATAACGAATATATTCAAATTATTGCCTGTATTTGCATAGGTTATTCCACTACGGCAGGTGTCCACTTTCAATTGGGCAGTCAGTGTACATCGGGGTATAAATAGGAGAATTTTGAGGTTGAAATTCAGTTAGTTTAGTTTCATCTAACAAAGGAAATACAACTTGTCTGTTAAGTTTATCAAAAATAATTTCTGCTTCAAACAGCAAGGGTAAACCTAAAACCTTACAGTAATGCTGCCTGGAAAAGAAAACTTGGAACACTTATAATAAGAAAAACAGAAAGCGGTCAGAGTTGTCATTCATTCATGGTAAAAAAAAAACAAAAAAACATCACATCATCAATGATATATGACATCAAGAAGCAGAAATATGAGTTAAGATTGTTTTGGCATCTTTTTGAATACTGGAAGGACCTTTAGCAGTGATGAACTTTGAAACTGGCTAAATTGTTGCAGTTGGGAAAACTAGTTTGAAGCAATGATGTCAGAAGGATGACTTCTAAAACCCAGTGATGAATTTTCCTATGGTTGGTTGAGAAAGTTTAAAGATTGTCATGGCATTAGAAAGCTTTTTGTTTTCTGATATGCATAGTGCAAAGTTCTTTGCTGTTCAACACTAAATTACATGCGAGAGATACCATTAATTCTCATATCAGGATTAATGTACTTGCTATTTTAGTTTTGTTTTTCCTTTATTTTATCAAAAAATGATTAGAAATATAAATTGAATAAAAAATACAAATAAAATTGAAGAATTGCACAAAATATTACTTGAATGCTACCTTAATCTAAACTTATCCTAAGCAGTGTTTATTTGGTATTATTGTCTAATAAAAGGAATAATTTTTACATCACTTGCATTTATTCAGTAGAGTATGAACTTCAACCATCTTAAGGAAATGTTTTCTTTAAATTTGTATTAGAAAACAGCATGTAGATACGCTATGACCTCTTACGTAATATTGAGGACCATGACCTCCCAAGAGTTAAACTTTGGCAGGGCCAGATTTAAGTAAAATCTTCATGGGCTGTAGCCATCTGAATCTTTTAAAAGGAATAAGTAAATTGAAGTTCACAGTTTCAATAATATCATTTGCATATGGTTTTTGATTTAATTAAATACTGTAGGCAAATCATTTTTAGTCACCATATACAGGGTGATTCTAAAATGGTGAATCAAAAGTACCTAGCGTTGTTCTGTGGGTCAAAATGAACATAAAGTTCCTCGTGCAAAATGTCGAAATCTGAACCCTTATACCCCTAAACACCTCACAAAGTTTGTTAAACCCTTTTGAAATTTTGCCATGTTTCGTCATCTTTCCTTATGTCATCGAAAGTTTTCATCATCACCTTTGCAGAAAATAAACATGCCGTATTCCTTCACAAAATGTTCTTCGTGTTGGGTAATCCCCAGATAGCAGTGATTGACCTCGCTGAACGTGGAACGGGTGTTGCAGTTTATAACTGTATGCAGAGTTCTCCACACTGTTGCCTGAAAAATGCCTGACCCATGAGCTACTGTGCGAGTACTCGTCGAAGGGTCCTCGGCCATATTGTTTTCGGGTAATCACAAAATGCTCTACGGCCTATTCATTTCTGGGATGATGACGAAACTTCACGAGGTTTAACAAACCTTGCCGGGTGTTTAAGGATATAAGGGTTGAGATTTCGACATTTTGCATGAGAAACTTTATGTTCATTTTGACCCACAGAACAGTGTTAAGTATTCTGATTCACCATTTTAGAATCACCTTTTATAGGCATCTATCATTTTCTAGATATTTTATCATCTCTTGGAAAAGCATGAAAATAAAATATTTTGCTGTTCTTGGTTTTTGTTACTGCAGTAAAAAAAAAAAAAAAAAAAAAAGTGAAAGAGCTAAATTATACCAATGAGAGCGGATTAAATAATACTAATCAGTGGGAGCAAAAGCAGTCTTGTTTGATTCTTGACACATGATTATGATGTTCATGTTAGGAAAAGGTTGTTATTTAGAATTAAGTAGCTCTATAGTAAATATAATACAGCTGAACCCTGTTATTACAAAACCTGTTAATAAGAAAATTTCTCTGGTTCTGGTCCCATATATAACATTCCTATGTGGAAGGTATTTGAGAACACGTGAGTATGACGTAATAGTCAATATGTCATGCTATTTAACAATTGTGAAACGAGGCAGATAAACAAGGTGGATCTAAAGATAACCCAGCAAATGAAGCAACATGCTGTCATCATCTCCTTGGCTGCAGGACACTCCGACTCAGAGATTGCTGCATTCCTGAAAGTCGTCCGTTCGTTTATGTTCAAAGTTCGGGGAGAACTGGATGCTGCCAGTGGTGATGTGCCAACCGTTTCACAGAGGCAACGACATTGTCGGTGCTCAGACCATATCAGGATGTCGGAATTCATCCATTCTGTCCAAGCTGCAGTCAATGAGGACCCTGGGAAGTCCATAAGGGTACTCGGGAGGGAGCTGCAAGTTAATGAGGCGACCATTCTACATGTGGTGCATGAAGACCTCCGTTACAAGTCGTATGTGTTGCGGAGGGGACTCCGCTCCAAGTTATAAGGCCCACAGCACCCAAGCATGGATGACCACGAATCTTCACGACCACATCCCTCTCAACGTGTGCCCCCCCCCCCCCCCAACTCCCCTGATCTCAATTCTTTGGACTGTAACGTCTGGGACATCATTGACAGTGAGTCCAACAAGCATTCACATAACACCGTTGAAGCTCTCAGGCCAGCTATTGTGGAGGCTGTGGTAGAAATTCAGAAGACCACCTCATTGCTGCCTGCCAGCAGTTCCGACAGCATGTGGAGGCTGTCATTGCGGTGAACCGTGGTTTTATTGAATAACAATATGTATTTTGTAATCCTTTGTACAAAAATGTAAATTGTATTAACGGCTCTGTGGCATCTTAAGTGTCTGCTCCTTTTACCTGCGAACGTCGTTTTGTTCTCAAATAAGTTTGTTAATTACTGTCAAAATTTCATGTAATTAGCTTCAAAGGTTACGGATCAGCATTGATGAAGCAGTCAGTCAGTCAGGTCATGTTCTTTTATACAGTGTGTTGTTAAATTTCATGACCAAAATGATAGGGGTGATGGAATATGTGATTCTAAGAAAAAAAGTTAATATATGATCTTGTATACCAGTTTCACGAGACAGTCAGTGTGCATGATGATAAGCCTAAAAGTGCCAGACAGGCCATAGTAACGACTACGTTTCAGGAGAAAATTCAAGTTTCCCTGCAGCGCTCTCTGCGGAAAACACTTTGGACCGTATTCAGCCTGCCAGAGGGCTACTAAAGCTATGCCCGTACAAAATTCAGATAGTGCAAGAGCTTCATTTTTTTGTATTCGGAAAAGCACATTTACTACAAATGGTTTAAGATTTTAAGCGCAAGAGTTTTACACGCAAGAATGTTACTGCATGAAGTTGAACTTCACGCCCCATCAGCCACTTTTTGACTTACCATACAAACAGCTTGTCTAGTGAAACCGGTTTACAAGATCATATACAGTTGTTTTCCATGATATAGGAAATCAGGAAACTTCCTTTGAAAGTGCTGAATGCACCGTTGGTACAATTTTTCCATAAAATAAACTTCTAACAAAGCGACTCTTTTTTTTCTTGCTTGAGAACCATGACTGACATAAGATCACTGCTTGCCCACGCCTGCGCGAGGGTCATATCATGTGGTGCTCTGATGCTGCGGATCACGTTCCTAAGTTAACACACAATTACCATAAGCAGCAATACTCTATCTTTTACGGTTTTGCAGTAAATACCTTTCAAACTTGGAGTTTGGGGACTTTCGAATCACCCTGTACTTTATTCACATATTAACATCAGTAAAAAAAACTTTATAGCTAATTTAAATTGTTTTTTTCCCAACATTATAAAAGCACTCCAAAGGGTTTAGTGTGCAGAAGATACAGGGTGATTCAGTCAATTTCTGACCATTTCAGTACTATGATTTATTGACCCATTAATGTTTACAAACTTAGCATTTCAGTATGATATTTTAGGCAGTTCGGAGTTTTTATTCCCGAGGAAAAGTCTTGATGATATGCTCAATGTGGCCACCACGAACGTTTTGAACTGCTCGCAGCTGAATGGTGAAGTTGTTCATAACTCTATCCAGGATTTCTGCATCCACAAGGGTGCAGCAGTCTACGATGCTTTGTCGCAGCTGGTCTAGGGTTCTTGGTGCTGTAGTGAACACACTGTTTTTAAGGAACCCCCAGAGATAAAAATCACATGGGTTTAGGTCAGGACTCGTAGGGGCCAAAGAAAGCCACCCCCGAATCTATTTGGAAACCTGTTTGAAATGACACAATTTCCGAATTTCTGATTGAGAAAGTCTAGCACTTCATTAGTGGTGTGAGGCCTAGCCCCATCCTGTTGAAACCATTGATGTCGAAGCGGTATACGCCTCCTTAGCAGCTCGGGGATGAAGAAGGTTTCCAACATCTTAAGGTATGCCTGTGACGTTACAGTGCCCTCAAAAAGAACGGACCAATGATGCCTCTTTTGGAAATCGCGCACCAAGCCATAACCTTTTGTGGATGAAGAGGTGACTTATGGATCTCATGAGGGTGCTGGGAACCCCTAAAACGAACGTTGTGTTTATTAACGTCACCTGACAGATGGAAGAAGGCCTCATCTGACACCCACAGGTTGTCCACAATGTCCTGATTGGCTTCCATTTTTGCTCTAAACTCCATCGCAAGTTGTTGTCGCTTCTGTTTTCCAGTGTCTGTTAACTCCTGATAAACATGGATCTTATACGGGAACAGGTGTAAATCCTTTCTCAAAATTCACCACGTCGTGGTGTATGACAGCCCTTCTTCAATGGATAGGCGGCAAACAGATTTTTTGGTAGGGGAATCGGCCAACCTTGTGCGAACGTTTTCGACAAGTTCGGCCGTTCGAACACGAGCTTTGCTCCCGCCTTTTTTCTTGCCTTTAACACATCCATTGGCATGAAATTGCTTGACAAAATCCATGATTGCTTGCCTGCCTTGTGCGTCTCGACACTTATACTCCTTTCGGAACTTTCTTTGCATGGTTACAGGTGATTTGGTCTCGAAATACCATTCGACAACCTTGCATTTCCGCTCTGTTGATAAAGCGGGCGCCATTTTTCAAGAATACGATTTTCATGCAGCGCCGTTGCAACAATACAAATTCCAAATATTTAGAAATTCGATATGGCGCTGATATTCTTTCAATTGTTTATCCGTAATGTACGTCATTCTAGTGAAATAATCAGAAATTGACTGAATCACCCGGTAATACATGTACCTGCTGATATGGGGCCACAGCTGTATTTTTATTTAATTTACAACCCTGTAAATGGTATTTTGTAGATTCTTATTGTATTAATTGGCCATTTAATTATCCAGCTAGGGGTTATTTCCACAGTTCCTTGTTAAGGAATCTACTGTGTACCTTTCTCCAAGGTTTTTCAAAATACTGTGGCAATCAAAATACAGTACCCTGATATAGCATCCTAAGCTTTTTGCAATACTATTTTGGAAAATAAGTGCATGTTAATTCAAATTTTACAGAATTGCTCTTGAGGAATTTTTCATCATTTTTACTTTTAAATTGTTTAAAATAGCAAATTAGAAATATAGTGCTTCCTCTATATAACGGGACTCTACATAACGCCAAATTTATAACGGTAAGTCCATATAGCAAAGATTTTCTGGAAAAAATCTTTCGTTATATGGACTTGCCATTATAAATTTAGCATTATGTCGAGTGCCGTTATATAGAGGGAGCACTGTATATGGTTGCATGTATGATTAATATTCTGAAATTCTTTATTTTTACATTTTTTCCCCCTTTTTTTCCTCTAATATTTGATAATAATTTTTTTCAGGGTGAAAACCTCAATTTAGCTCATACAGCAGATGAAATTAAGATTAACATGAAGCCAAACCATACGTGTGATATACAAGAGATTACTGAAAGTACGTTATCTTGCAAGTTTCGTCCTGAAAATGGTTTTCCAGTCATGAACATATCTTACCAAATAATGGTTAGTAAAAATTTTGTTTATTAGTATTTAAATGTTTTAATAAGCCTTAACTGAGCCCATGTCTTTAAAATTAACCACATGACCATCCACGTATAGGGACCCCAGGCTTCCAGTTATAATAAAATATTAAGGTTAAGACTTTTCTGTGATGGGTAAGTATGTTTATTAACAAATAACGTTAAGTGGGATTCAAAGACTTCCAATCGACCCGAGCGATCCACAAGATAAGAATTCCATGATAATATTGGTGTTCATGGCTCAAAAGTCTGGCTAAGAAAGAAATGTGTTAGAAAAATAATACACTCCCACTTACGTTAAATGGGCATTTAATAGAACAAGTTTGAACCTTCAGATACCTAGGAAGTATCATCAATGAACATTGTAAATGTGATGACAAGATCAAGGGCAGAATCGCGATGGTGAAAGTGGCATTTCAGAAGCATCGAAGATTGTTATATGTGGTCCTTTAAATTTGGAGATCCAAAGCAGACTGATGAAGTATTTTGTATGGAGTGTAGCATTGTGTGGTTCTGAAACATGGACACTTAGGAAGACTGATGAAAACAAGCTGGAAGCATTTGAAATGTGGACTTGGAGAAGAATGACAAGAACAAAGTGGAGTGACAAGGATGTCGAGGAATGACAAGAAAAAAGTTGATGTTTTGGGAAGCATAGGAGAAGACAGGCAACTGTTGCGGGGAATCAAAGAGACAAAGCAACTGTATCGGCCACATCTTAGGAGGTAGTGGAGTTATAAAGGTCATGCGTGAAGGTACAATTAAAGGGAAATTCTCCAGAGGAAGAAGAAGAAGAAGAATCAAACTGTTGGATTGTTTGAAGTCAGGCAATTTGTGGAGATGGGTGGAGAAAGAGTTTTAAGTTTGGACCTGTTGAAAGACAGAACACTCTTGATTGGTTGATTACATTAAAATCTATATCTTCCTTCCCTTCTATTTAAATTCTTTCCACTTTCATTAATTTGACTTGATTTAACTTTTAGGCGATTTATGAGATAAAAGAAATAATGAAACCAACGCCAATTGAATTTTAAAAGAATTTAACAATTTAATAATGGTCGTGAGAGATCGGGATAAAAAGAAATCGTCATGAATTAAGCCTTTAAACTTATTGATGAAAAATATGAAAGAAAATTCCATAGCCTGGATTCGAACCAAGAACTTCAAATCCAGGCGGTGGAATTTTCTTTTCTATTTTTCATCAATAATTTAACATCTGAGGCATGGCGTATGATTAAACCCTCATGGACCCATCTTGAGCTATCCTTTAAACAAACTTGTTCTTAAAGATAGACTAATTGTGGCAACACTCTCTCACAACCTGACGATAAATCTGCAGCGGCTCTCCTCTCAGTGGTGGCTGTTTTCGGCTGAACACGATACTAACTCTGGATTTTCTTTATCATAACATTGTATAGAATGTACTAATCATAATACTAACATTTATTGCCAATTTTTTAAGACAACTCAACATAGCATAATAAGAAGAAAAGGAACAGATGGCCTGTGCCTATTCTACAAAACTTAGAATTTATGCAAATGACTGACGTTCATCTCTTTCCCTCTGTGTAAGTGAGGACTGCAACTAACATTGGAAAAACATTTTCTCTCTCTAAATGATTAACATCAACTCTCAAGAAGAAAGAATCTTCACTCCCTGATCAAACTGAATTTTCAAATTGTGTCGATTACGTCCCAGAAGGGTGGGCTTTGATTACATATTAGTGACATCTTAAGTTTTTGAAAAAACAATTGATTATATTGGCGAGAAAACAAAGAAATATTCCCTCCCAGGATGTGAATTATTGCTGGGTGACAGCTCCGATGAATTCACATTCATGGCTGCTCTTGAACTTTGGACGTCTGGAGAGGCGATGCTTCTTGCTCGTCCTGTGGGAATCATTATTATCCTGTGTTCCCTTTCTGCAAAGTGAAGTAAACAACTACAGTCAAACCTCTTAAAATTTTAAAATATCTGTAAATTTGTTCATTATAACAGTGTTTCTTTATAAACGTATAGTGGTTATAGCGAATTTATTTTTTATCTACATGCATAATGTAGATTTCTTTATATCCCACAAAGATACACCATCATATCAATGAATTATGACCAGCACCCCTTCTAGGCACACGCATGGTTCGCCCCAACAACAATTACACATAAATTTGCATAACAGGCTGAGAAAGCTTTAAAGCTGGTGCATCAAATGGCAGGTGCACGAGCCTCAAGATGGGTAAACGTCCGGATTTAACGGACATCCAAAAAGGGATGATAATAGGCTATTGCAGCAAGGGTGGCACCATCTCCGAAACAGCGCGATTTGTGAACTGTTCAGTCTGCTGTAGTGAAGGTGTACAAGGAGTGGACAGCAGGGACAGAAATCGTGTCCCAATGCCATCACTGTAAAGGGTCACGAGCCATCGACCAACGGGGTGAGCGGCGCCTACGACGACTCGTAAAAGGTGACAGGAGAGCCACAGTCCATCAATGGACCACCAGATTCGACACTGGTGCCAACAGACGTGTATCCGACATTACTGTTGAACACGTCCTGCTACGGATGGGCCTGAACAGTCGATGTATGGTTGCTGCACCCGTGTTGACCAGGGGTCATCATCAACGACGCCTAGACTTTGCACGTGAGCACCGCCATTGGATCACAGATGAGTGGCTAAGGTTGCCTTCTCTGACAAGTCAAGGTTTTTGCTCCATAAGATTGACGGGCGATGGCGAGTGCATCGTGAACGCCATGAAAAGAGACTGCAGGAGGCTATTGTGGGCCGGAAACAGGCTGGTGGGGATAGTGTGCATGTGTGGGAGATATTCTGTTGGGAGCAGTCAGGTCCACTGATTCATCTAGAGGGCAATTTGAATGCCTGTGGCTATCTGTCAATCGTAGCGGACCGGGTGCACCCGTACATGCTCCAGCAGGACAGTGCACCCTGCCACAAAGCACGTCTCCTTCTGGATTGGTTCGAGGAACACTCTACTGACTTTTGAGTGCTCCCTTGGCCTGCTAATTTGCCAGACATCAATCCAATCGAACATCTGTGGGAGCACCTTGATCGCCATGTATGGCAGCTGGAGACTCCACCTATGATACTCGAAGCTCTGTGGACAGCGCTTCAAGCGGAATGGACTGCCGTACCATCGGACGCATACCACGCACTTGTTGCGTCCATGCCACGACGCCTAGCAGCAGTTATAGCGGCGAAAGGTGGCTACTCCTATTACTAAGCGGGTGGTCATAATTCAGTGATATGACAGTGTATAAATTGTGTGCTTTTCAATGTTTTTTTAATAACGAAAAACAATACATCCATTTTTCTCCTTCCCAGCTTGTATTTCCTTTATGATCTTAATTTTGGTCTCGAAATCTAAATATTTCTTTTTTTCCATCGTTTCGAAAAATACTGGTACTCAGCGTTGCAGACACTTGTAGAAGATATGTATATACGTGGAAATCAGGTGTTGCTAGGCAATAGCAGTATTCCCATGACAAGTGCTTTCTGTTTCTCTACTAGCATTCCTTACCTTCTGCTCCTACCAAGTGAACTAACCCAAAGCCAAATTGACCGATAACATAGAGCTCCGCTTCCTTTTTGTGATGTCACACTTACGGACAGTAATGTCTCAAGATGACTGCCTTTGCCTGGACAACAAATATCAGCACAAGCATGGCAAGCATAGGAACTATCTCCACAACCATGAATCTACAGAAACTTAAGCAGTTCTTTATTTCTCTAGGGGTGGAGTATTTAAATAAATCAGGAATTCAAATAAATGGTTGTGTAGATCAGGGATCATTAGAACCAAATAAGTTATTAAAAAAAAATTATCTTAATATGAGGAGCTGAGTTTGGTTTGCTGCTAATAATTTATTTTACATTTATATAATTTTGTTATTATTTAAAAATGTATTTTTAAGTTACTGACTTTCATTAAAACTCTAATAAAACATTTATAAATTTTAAAAGTTCCACATATTTTTTGGACCCATGACTTCTACATCACAACTGTCAGTCCAAGTACCACCATTTCTGACGTCAGAACTTGTACCAATCAGGGTGCTCCCTTATCGGTCTATTTAGACACATAAAAACTGTTATATCAAATTTTCAAAATTTCGCTATATCCAAACAAAAGTTGTGTAATAGCCTATAAAATGATTCTTATATTTTTTCATTATATCAGATTTTGTTATTACTGGAGAAAATTTATTTACAATAGTACCTGCTTAATACGGTCATGGTTAAGACAATTTTTCGCATATACGTGCTTACTGTGTTGATCCCTTAATTGTAGGTACTGTTTACACACAATTTATCCTGCTTATTACGATAGCTTTCCCGCTTATTATGCTCCTTCTCATTACTGTCTGTACTTGTTCGGGTACGTGATTATTCAATACTGTACATCTCCATGTTCCCATCTTTAATGTGCCATCCTCAGTTCTTTGTTTTAATTTATTAGAACCATTGTTGCTCGTCAAAACTATTCGAAATTAAATGTAAAGCTCTCACGGTATATGTTTATTTCAAATAGGATATTATATACTTAAGTTTATAATGACAAGGTACGTGTTTAAAGTATAATTACAATTTTTAATTATGTATAACAATGATTCTTTAGTATAGAATAATAAAAAAATGAAATGTAGATTAATATGTGTTTTGCATATTTTAGATCTTCCCGCCTAAGATGTTTTCCCATTTAATTTTCGTACTGTCCCTACAGAATCATATTAAGTGGCTTCTACTGTAGTTTCGATGAATCTGTAGTTGGGGATTTTAATTAACATTGCTATAACCAATGTGGGTTCGATTGTACTTTCATTATAACCAAGTTTGTTTTATGTGGGTTCGATTGTACTTCTAGAGTTGATAATAAATTTTCGAAAATGTTTATAAAAGAGTCTGTTAAGTTTGTTAAAAAGCCGATGAGTTCAAAGAATGTTTGAAGACTAAACAATTTGTAAAGCTTGACAAGAAATCTTTACAAATAAAAGCAAATAATTTCCAAGTGTTAAATGGAAATCTAACAAAATTTTGTAGGAAATAGGCTAAACTGCCCAGTTGTTGCCACCCTTAAGGATGGAAATTGCTCTTTTAATCCTAAAGTGCTACTGTGATTAAGTTTGCGTATAAACTATTCAGTGCAGGGCATAAATTAAGGTTCAAAGAAGATATTAAGATAGTTTACTTACTATAGTTTACTTACTTACTTTTCAAACCCGCTTATCCGTTAGGGTCGCGGGGGCAGCAGCCCCATGGAGGATCTCCAGCAATCACAATCTTCCGCCATCAGGCGCATGTCCTCCCTGGTAATACCCAAGCGACTCGAATCCAGATTCTCCATGTAGTCTAGCCACCTGGTTTTAGGCCAACCCCTTGGTCTCTTACCCCACCGGCTTGGAAAATAACAACCGCCTAGGAAGACCAGTTTGCGGCATCTGTATCACGTGGCCATACCAGCGCAACCAAGATCTCTCAATGTGGAGAAGTAGCGGCTCAACATCTAAAGAATCCTATATTGTGCTGCTGTGCACTCTATCTAGTAGGTAACACCTGCCACACCTCTCAGAAATCTCATTTTGGCCACTTCTACCCACGATCGCACACCTCTCAGAAATCTCATTTTGGCCACTTCTACCCACGATCGCACTCTTTGGGTCATTACCCAAGCCTCATGACCATAGTTGAGAATGGGGACAAAGATAGATTTGAAGACAGAGAGCTTGGCTTTGTTACTATAGTGTTTATGAAAATTAGTTATGAAAATAATAAACTAATAATGTCAGTTGTTGCCACCCTCACTTAGAAATAATTCTACATAACTTTTTTTCTTTTATGAATTATGTTACCTCACATCTTACTGAACAATATCATATAATAAACAAATTAACAATAGAGTAACATCAACCACATGACGTTACAATGGCTTGGCCATTTTGAAAATTGGCTGTTGTAGTCAACAAAGCTCTCTGCTTTCATCACATGTCATCTTGTGACTGTTCCATGGCCCCTCCTCTACTAGTGGCCTCAAGGTAGTAGAAGGGGCCATGAGTTTTCACGTGGAAAATTTCAAAAAGGCATTGTGTTAGTCCTTATCCTACCCAGATGCCTTTGCACGCACGCTAGAAGTGACATAGGATGTCGTTCCCCTATAAATTCACTTACCTTACGTCTTTTTCTTACAACAACTTTCTTAACAGTTTGCTTAAAACAGCATGACTGATCACGAAGCACTGTTTTTAAATCTACATAAAAACAAAACATAAACTGCTAGTTTGTAATTGAATACTAGACTGCATTAACAATAGATGGAACTAACGCATACAAACTTTTTTGTTCATATCACATGTTATGCTTCAGGGAAATGTAATGTTTTTGTTAAAAAGTGACAAGAACTGGGCAACAAACCCTATCACAAAAATTTTTAATCTTATTAACAAATTTTAGGTAAAGTTTGATTCAGGTTTTATTCATGTGAGTGCAATTGTAATAATAGATATAGGCATAAAGAATATTTAGGCTTCTTTATCAGTATTCAATATCACTCTTTCTTAATCCTCAGAGCAAGTGATTCTCCTCCACAGTGCTATTTATTCCATCAATTTATATTTATTTTTAACATGAAAGTAGAGTGGCAACTATAGGACAAAAACACTTTTTCATTGCCAGTAGTTGCCATCCTCACTTATTTATAAGTAATTCTACATAATTTTTTTTCTTTCATGAATTATGTTACCTCGCATCTTACTCAATAATATCATATAATAAAATTTGTTAATTTAACAATAAATTCACCTAACTTCTGTCTTTTTCGAAAACCACTTTCTTAAGTTTGTTTAAGACCACGTGACCGATCACAAAGCACTGTTTTTAAATCTTCTTTAGTTGCTAATTGGTAATTAAATAGTAGACTGCATTAACAATAGATGGAACTAATGTATAGAAACATTTTCATTCCTGTCACATTTCACGTTTCGTAGAAATGTAATGTATTCATTAAAAAGTGTCAACAACTGGGCAGCTTACCCTAGTTTAACAGTTGATAACCCAATATGCTGTCAAACAGATTTATGTCTGATCATGTAATCTTTTAATCAAATCATTTAAATGACTGTTCGAATTGGCCGTTCGAAGGTAAATGGTAGTGATTTCCTCTGATTGGCTGGTTTAACAAGAAGAGAAAGGGAAAGGTATCAGGATCAAAATAAGAAAATTATGAATAAAAATTAGTTTGGTTAATTGAAGAAGTCAACAGAATCCACACAATGACAACAAGAATAACTTGCCACATTTATGTATTTTGGACCAAAAATCAACAGGATCTCCAGTGTATTCAAGAGAAGAAGACTCAACATAGGATTCTGCACAAACAATAAATGTGAACGGATGCTCAACCCCATGAAGAAATATGCACCAACATCTTTGAAACTAGTGATGTGTATAAACCTTTTCCTGTGGATTGTGCCATAGCCACTATTTAGGAATGACGTCCAGAAAATGCATGGAAAGATTTAAGGAACACAAACGCTGAATGATGATGGCAAATACTGAACATCTAATCAAACATAGACATAGCTGTGGGAAAATCGACAATGTCACGAGTATACTGAAGATATCCAAAGATCAAAGAAAAATTGGACTCTGAAAACAATGAAATATTCAAAGCAAAACACAACAAGGACTATAAACTATTAAATAATCAAGTAGAATTTGATTTCAATGTCATTTTAAAAATTATTCATCAACTGTTGTAATTTTCTTATTTTGATTCTGTTACCTTTCCTTTTCTCTTTTTGTTAGACCTGCCAATTAGAGAATGGCCAATCCTGATTGGATGGTTCAACCCGTATGTTGTGTATATGTAGTGTGCCTGTTTATTCATTCTTCGCTTGGCTCTGTAGATGAAGTTTGTATTGAAATGAGTCAGCCACTTTATTAAAAATTTTGTACATGTAGTGCTTTACTATTAGACCCTTGTATTTATTCATTTATTCCTTCCAGCAATATGAGACTCCATAATGCTTTTATTTCAGATAATTTAAGTTTCATAGATACAATTAATATGTAATTTTAAGATTACTAATAATTTGTGACTGCAATGACTTTTGGGCTCAGTCATTTTAACAGGGTTGTGAAATGCTATCTTATATAATTAGTTATGAAGATGTAACTATTAAAGATATGCTCAGTTGCCACTAGAATGGCAATGACAAATTGGCAAGAATGGCTTCCATTGGTTAAGCGAAAGGGATATTAACGACTCCATGTAGTCTAGCCACCTGGTTCTAGGCCGACCCCTTGGTCTCTTACCCACCGGCTTGGAAAATAACAACTGCCTAGGAAGACTAGTTTGCGGCATCCGTATCACGTGGCCATACCAGCGCAACTGAGATCTCTCAATGCGGAGAAGTAGCGGCTCAACACCTAAAGATTCCCTTATTGTGCTGCTGTACACTCTATCTAGTAGGGTAACACCTGCCACACCTCTCAGAAATATCATTTCTTTTCTAAAAAACTAAAATTTTGTGCTGGACCAGAAAACCAAATTAAAGAGCTGTAAAGACAAAACCCTTGTTTTAACTAAAATTTGAAATTTTAATGGACAATTATAAAAATTCGTTAGTTTCTTAATAGTTCTAATTAATTCTACTGCTGATCTTGGAAATAATAATAATAATAATAATAATAATAATAATAATAATAATAATAATAGTGACCATAGAGGAGGGAAAAAAAGATAAATGCCAATTAGTAAACAAAAAACAAAAAGGAAAGAAAACAAGAAGACAGAATCAAACAGAACAGAGTTTGAGATCGGCCCTTTGTCCATATTTAAAAACTTTTTAGAATCCCTTTTATAGATTTCTATACTCTCAAAGCTGTCTAATTGATTTCTTCAATTGACAGACCTAACTAACTTTAAATTATCTGAACTAATACTAATGACCAGTTTCCAAAATATGTTTGGTGATGCTCGACCTGCCATATTTTACATGAGCTTAATGCTCTTTCGACCTTTTTATAATATTTCTAGAGCTCTGACCAACATACCCGGTAGTTTTTTCACAAAAATTACATTGAAATAGATAGATTCCCCGCTTTTCCAGAGGTGGGATAGCATATTTAGGATTTCCTGAGAGTGCTTTCAAAGTGTTCTCACTTTTGAATGCAATCTTTAAGTTGCAAGTGCTAAAGATCTTTTTCAGGCCTTAGTTAATTGTGGATCATAAGCAATACCAGTAAATTTAGGAGTTAACTTCGTGGAATCTTTTCTACTTAAAAGAAGCTTATGCCGACGGAGTAAGTTGTTGACAATGTTATCTGAAAAGCCATTCAACCTTGCTATAGATTTACTGGTAGTCGATTCAGGTACCTTTGGTTGGATACAGGAACATTAAGAAGGTGGTGGATCATAGCGTGGAAGGCTAGGACAGTTAACAAAATCGTTCATAATATAATGATAATTGTTGGTGGGTTTTTGATAAATGTCAAACTGTAACCTATCATCAACCCTAATAATGGTTAAATCTAGGAAATCAAAATCGTTCATTGCTCTCAGCTTAGGGTTACCAACTGAAAATTTCCAAAAGCAGGATATTTCTCATCAAAAAAACAGGACTTTTTTTTAAAACTGCCTGACAACTTCAATCAAAAACAAAATTACACATATTTTGTTTAACACAGAACTTTTTTACAAAAGCAAATTACCTTACTTAATGATCAGTCCTTGCTGTAGTTCTTAACCTACTTTTGAAAGAAGACGCGAGTAAATTAACTTGAAGCGCACACTTATAAAATTCTTTACATGACATATCCTTAAAATTAAACTTCACAAGTAACATTCCTTTCACAGATTCCATTGGAAAGATGATCGAGCACGCTCTAACGAGCATGCCAAATGTACCTATGGTGTCTTCAACATCTAAAACCTAAATGAGCAATCTTGTAACGAAAAATGCCGGCCAGACATAACAAAAATGAATGAAAAGCAGGACATGTCTGGCAAAAGCAGGACATGTCTGGCAAAAGCAGGACATGTCTGGCAAAAGCCAGACGGTTGGTAACCCTATCTCAGCTTCATGTGTAAATTTAATTCTAGGAAACAAGAAAAGTAAACTCTAAATTATTTATCTACACATATGCCATTTATTAACAAATCCCTAATAAAGTAACAAAGAGCAATTATGATCATAATTATTTCTTTAATTTTTTTGAGTACATGTAATTTGCATATTTTTGGTGAACATTGATTTAGAATAAGGTTTGTTATTTCTCTGTGTAATTATACATTGTATGTGTATAAAATTACAGAAAAAGTACTTAAAATCATTTAACTGATTCTAGGTTGAATACGGTATATTTTCTTCCAACATTGGCCTTGTGAAGTTTGAGGAGCGTTTGGAAGAAACACATGCCTGGACAAATTATTTGTATCTACTCCTACTTTTGGCTCCTTTGTTCGTGTTGATAGTCATTTTATTTCGAAAGTGGTATCGTCCTAAATCTACAAATAGCAATCTGATGGTTGTGTATCGCCCTACCAACCATAATGATCCTGAAATTTCCAGAAATGAACCAGGATCGTCAGAAAATGGACAACTTGGAACAAATGGTAATAAAAATCAATATTCATTTTTAACTTGATTTGAATTACAGTATTATCGACTCTAGCCAAATAAATATTTTTTTCTTGATTTTAGCCATAAGATGATTAATATTTTTGAAATATTGATGAAACATTTTTGAAAAATGCACGAAGAAAAACCTATTGTGTTTAAGAATATGTGTCTCAGAAAAATGAACGGAAATTTATAAGAGAAAAGGATGAGACACAAAAACCCTGGAATACAATAAATAATAGTTATAAAATAAAAATGAAAAATAAAATAATAATTAACAATTAACAATATAATTAATAAATAATAAGTAAAATCAAAATAAAACTAGAAATATAAAATCGAATAAAAAGCTGACGTTTCGGATAGAGACTATCCTTTATCAAAGCAAAAAGGATAATTCTCTAAAGGCAATTAGAATATTAGAGAATTATCCTGAAGTTATGAAGAAAATACTAAAGGACGCCTTTATATATAGTTGGCATAGGGAACAGTAAG
>JAHWFO010002124.1:1525309-1578075 GCA_023313115.1 Rhysida immarginata
GATAATTCTCTAATATTCTAATTGCCTTTAGAGAATTATCCTTTTTGCTTTGATAAAGGATAGTCTCTATCCGAAACGTCAGCTTTTTATTGGATTTTATATTTCTAGTTTTATTTTGATTTTACTTATTATTTATTAATTATCTTGGTAATTGTTAATTATTATTTTATTTTTCATTTTTATTTTATAACTATTATTTATTGTCTCAGAAAAACAAATATAATTACTTTTTTTTTTTTTTTTTGCATGAGATGGAAACTGAGTGAAACTCTGATAAAACACAGAAATGATGTGATGAGGGTTATGATTAGTTGGAAATAGAAGGCAAGCAATAGGAGAAACAAAATGGAAAAAGAAGAGCCAATGGGAAGACCTAAATTTAAGAGGGCAGTAACCAGAAAGGTCAAGGAGAATAATAGTTGCTTTCAGTTTTCAACCAATCCAAACCCTTCTCGTTCTCATTTTTTCTGCAGAGAAGGCCTTTCTTCTGACTTCCTAATTGTTTTTTGCTTTGGCAAAGGGGAGTCTTGCCAGAATATCAGCTATTTTATCCATTTCATTCAGTTTCCACCTTGTATATTCTAGAGCAATATTGTCTCTGGTCTTCTGTCTTTTCATATTTTGCCTTGAGAACTTCCTATGATATGCTACACAAAGTTTAAGTTAGTGTCTATTATTATACATAGCCAGATGCAAAGTGGAAAGAACTTTGTGCATCACGACTGCATAACCATTATGATTACATTATCTCCTTAATCTAACTTTAACAAACCTTGCCATCATTAAGTGCAAATATAACAAGAATTAATAACATGCTTCCTGATGACAATGCAAAATACAGTTCTTCCTTCCCAATTCAAGATTCTCCAAGCAAACAAGAACTTCCATTTGTCAATTTACCCAAAAAATTCTGAAATGGTGAAGATTTAGATGATTTGATTTCTAGTGGTCTTTAAAATTTGCTGGGTTTTTATGTAACTTACTGTCTTGTTTATGATATTTGAATTAAATAGAAAAAGCATGACAAAGCATTAATTTTTTTCTTTTTTTTCCCTCCCCCTTACTATCATATCCCTCCCCAAGATTATAGTCATATTCACGGAAAACCTTCTGGCATGCGATTTCAACCAGTGGCATGTAAAAGAACTGTGATTGATAAAGAGACCATGAGTTTGCTTGAAAAAGAACATATTCTTATATCTTCAGAATACTTGATAATTGGTGAAATTATTGGCCAAGGTAAAACCATCTATACAAATTTAAAATTCGATTTACGTATAAATCAATATAATTTCTTTAATGACATAATATTGCAAAAATTGATTAAAATTAAATATAGGAAACAGAATACGCCTACTTTTTTCACCGGACAAGAAGCCTTTTTTTTTTTTTTTTTTTTTGCTGTCACAATCCGGTGTATCCAAAATGCATCGATAATGGCAACTTTCATTTCTTAATATTTATTTTTAATCAGATATGCAATTTTATGAGGTTAAATAAATTATAATCAATTTAAATATATGATACGTATATTAAAAACAGTATTTTATCCAATTACAATGTTTCAGGTCATTTTGGATGTGTCTATCAAGGGTCGCTACAGTTACCTGGTAAAGAAATTGATACCCAAGTTGCAGTCAAAACAATCAACAACAGTAAGTGCATGAAAAATTTGGTTTTACAATATCCTGCCCTAATAACGTAATTGTGTCAATCATGTTTAGTGCAAGAATACAATTATAGCCCATCTAAATATGACCAATGCATTACTAGACTTCTTGCATAAGTGAAAATTTGCATAAAATAACAAAACCATTAATTATTAATGTACTAATACACCTATCACACATTTTTATATAAATAAGGTAAATAAATACTGTACATGTATTAAAGGTCAGAGGCATCTCTAGCTCATCTGGTTCTAGGGTGCAATCTCATAAACAAGGCCTAGCTGCTGCCCACGTGGGATGCACTCCTTGCACACCCCTCCCACTTAAGACTTTGACTTAATAAAAACTTATTTACAGTAAAACCTCTGCTAACGACCACCTGTGTAAAACCACCACTTTTGCTTGGTCTTGCAGAAAGTTACATGGCAAATCTGTTAGCTTAACGACCACCTGTCTAATGCAAAAATAATTTTCAATCCCATGTGCATACAAACCTATAGTAAAAAAATGATCTATAATGACCAATTATGCAATCAGGTCCTAAGCTAAGTACCAATTACATCACTACATCATTAAGCAATCAGAGTTAAGAGATACAGAAATGCAGCCTGAATTTCATGCCTATAAACAGGTAACATACTATAGTGATAATGGAGCGTGGAGCTATGTTAAAGGAGTAAGGAGGCTGATGGACCAAAGGAGTGCTCGAAAGGTGACAAAGGACAGTCAGATAGTACTCTTGGTGGATGGTTTGGCCTTTCAAGTAAATCGAAAAACCGACAGGCGTGTACTACACTCACTCTCACGATGCCAGGCAGTGACTCACGAGCTCTGTGTGCATGACCAACTGCACTCATGCGGATGAAGGCCACCTACACCTCGTCGTCAGAGGAGAAAACTTAGACCATAGTCAGGAAAAATAAAGGTTCAATACTTTTTGTACACACCTCGTACGTACCCTCTGAAGCGCAGGGGGGGGTTCAAGATGGAAATGCACTGGTGGTTGTCCAACTAATGACTGGCCACATCACTGTTGCTGATTTCCACTGATAATTTCTGATCAGCGAGAGAACCGAACTACGACCCCCCCCCCCCCCCCCCCCCTGCAAACAAAGTACCTTGGATTCTTTTACAAAGAAATAAAATCTTTGTTTTCAATTATGTTGTTGATTTGTAATACATGTATTTTTAATTGAACCTGTATATAACAACCACTATTACTTGGTCCCGTGGGTGGTTATTATAGATAGGTTTTACTGTATTAATTTTTGATTAAATTTATTTGAGAACACCGGTCAGTGTTAAAGATGTTTCAGAGGCAAAGATTTTAAAAATTCAGTAAGTCTAGGATTGAATATGAACTGATGAGCAAAAAATGAACAGAAAAAAACATATGAACTCAGTAGAATCTGTTTTTTGTTTCCCACTGCTTATGTAATTTTTGCTTGGTCCCGATGTAACTCCTATATTAATAATGGTAAAAAGTCCCATTACATAATGCAAACCCAAATTTTCCTGCATCCAACTGATATTTTTATCGCATATATGTACACTTTCTTGGTTGCTGCATTTTTCTGTCTTCTCTCATTGTTTCTGATATCTTTGGCATAATGCAGTGTCACAGGGCTGCATAACTCATTGTTTTTTGAAAGCTGGTTTTGCACCTTTACCACACGTGAGAAATGACTTAGCCGAGTTAGCAGTTGATCGTAGGCCAGGCGCGCACTGAGGTGGTAAGCAAGTGGAGTGTGAGTGGCATAGGAGTGGCGTGGTGGTTAAATGGCAAGTGAAATTTTTAAACCTATGTAAACAAATGCGAACGCGCACATCAAGGTGGAGTGGCAGTGGTGAAATGGAGTGGAAGTGGTGTGGCGCCAGTTTGGTGCCACTAGTCTCAGACATGTTTAATTTTCGAGTGGCATGCCACTTCGCTGCCACTTGCTAGTACACATTCGAGTAGGCAAAATACGAAACAGTGGTGTTATGAGAAATTTGTGTCTTTCTTTTGAAGCACAGGACATAGTGTTTCAAGTAATTTGCAAAATATTACTTTCTTCATTCAGTAAAAAAGTTTGAATTTATCGTCGTTTAAACTTAAATCATGTCTATATACGTTGTATATTCCATATTTTTTTTTTTTCTTGGCCAAAGAGAGTGAATCCAAGGACGCATTTTTCTGCGATGATTTTGTGTATTAAAACTAGCAAGTTGCACAAATAACAGAGCATCTTCATCTTCTGAGGACGACATACTAAGTGGCAAGTCGGTGGCACAATATGATACTTCCCACTTCAGTACTCGTTAAACCACTTCGCCACCACTCCACTCCCACACCACGTTGTTGCCACGCACCACTTCTTAATTGTGCCACTGCCACACGGTATCAGGTCAATTCGTTGAGCGTCATTTCGTCGACTGTCAGTTGGTCGGGTGGCTAGTTCGTCGGACATCAATTAGTCGAACGTCAATTCGTCGAGGTGTCAGTTGGTCGGGCGGTCAATTTGTCGGAGAGAAATTCGTCGGATGTTTCAGTTGGTCGAGATAATAAATAAATGATCGGAAAAAACTTTATTAAAATTTATGAACGAAAAATTGTTTTGTTATTAATTTAATTACTTGAAAGGTAAACAATAATGCCGTTACTGTTAAAAACAATATTCAAATACAGATTTTGTAAACAACGTGATATAGCGGCTAAAATGAATTGTAGCCACTATAAACGTGATACTGTTGACAAGGGGTCCGGACATTTGCCCCAAACTGCTTATATCGCTTCAGTATCCTTCATTTTCAGAATGAAATTAATAACTGTATAAAATTAATTATCGGACAAATTGAGCACATGCAGGAAATACAATTTTTATTAAGTAAAAATTAAATAATAATACAAATATTAAGCTCCATGAGCTTTTATATCCTATGGCCGATTTCCCAAATTTAACACAAAATTTCACATTGAGGGGAATGGTTTTAAGCTCCCATCAAAGAACCAGTGAATTTGGAGCTGTACTGTGGACAATTGGACAGTTTGAATGAATCTATCATCTAGAAATGCCCAGAGCTTATTCATTGTAAGGAAATTGTGTTCCATCATATATAATACTTTTATACATAAAGCTCTTAATAACTTTTATTAACATCTCTTTCTCACTCTCATCTTTTCCTCAGTTTCCACCCGTTTCTTATGATACCTGTTTTCTTGTCTCCTTAGCTTCGCCTCTGATTAGATGCAATTATAAGATAATTTTCATTATTTATAATGATCATTTAATAAAAATATTTTTTTCAGATTCTTTGAATTGGAGGAAATTAAACTAATTACATAGGTATTTGTTAACATTGGTGAAATTGGTGTTCACAAAATAGTAAAAGAACAGAATAACTCTTCTTCAAGTGGATAGGTATAGTTTACAAAGAAACTGGTGTCGTTACGAATATGTGCATATGCTAGTCTGCGAATATGTGGATATCAAGTTGGATCAATTTTGTGTTAAACTTGGTATATCGGCCACAGGATATAAAATGTTTTGGCAAGCTCATGGAGCTTAATATTTGTTATTATGTACTCAATATGGAGCTTTCCTGTATGTACTCAATTTGTCCGATAATTAATTTTATACAGTTATTAATTTCATTCTGCAAATGAAGGATACTGAAGCGATATAAGCAGTTTGGGGCAAATGTTCTGACCATTTGTCAACAAGATCACGTTTATTGTAGCTACAATTCATTTTAGCCTCTGTATCACATTGTTTACAAAAACTGTATTTAAATACTGATTTTTAACAGTAAAGGCATTTATTGTTACCTTTCCAGTAATGAAATTAATAACAAAAATTTTTTCGTTAATAAATTTTATTAAAGTTTTTCCCAACCATTTATTTATTATCTCGACCAACTGAAACACCTGACGAATTTGTCTCCGACAAATTGACCACCCGACTAACTGACACCTCAACGAATTGACGTTCGACTAACTGACGTCCGACGAACTAACCACCCGACCAACTGACACAGTCTACGAAATGACGCACGACGAATTGACACGTAACCCTGCCACACTACCTCAGTGCACGCCTTGCCTTAGCAAATACGCTGAAAAAAACATCATGGCGTCAGAGGTAATTGATGTTTCCGATTTGTTTTCACCTGGTGACGAAGATGACGATGACAATATGGTGCCTTCCTCAAATGAAGCTATGTATATACTAAACAGTGTTAAAATCTCTTTCCTGTTGAAGAAAAATCAACAATTACATCTGCAGTCTCTTTTGATTCTTGAAAATGCCATTTGTGAAATTTCTAATCAATACAAAAAAACTAACGAAAATCAAAATTTTTTTTCCCCCTCCCAATGTTAGTAAATGTTTTCCTATTAGTTTATGCAAATTTCATTCCTAAATAATGCAGTAAAATAAGCTCCTGGGCGGGGCCCCCCCCCCCCTGACACGTTGAAATGTACGAGGGGCGATTGATAAATAAGGTTTCCATGGCTGTAACTTTTTTATTTGTTAACCGATTTTCAAAATTCTTTTTGTATCTTATACTCACATTTGTCCTCTATGTAATGCACTATTCACTTTTCGACATAGTCCCCATTCCTTTCCAAGCATTGCGCCAACGCGTGAATAGTTGGGTGAACCCGTCGGAGAGGAATTCCGGAGTTGTTGTCGACACCAGGATTGAATGGCAGCGTTTACCTCGCCATCAGAACCAACTCATGTCCCTTAAGGGGCTCTTTCTTCTTTGGGAAGTGGTGAAAGTCACAATGTGCAAAGTCTTTCATTTTTGAACTGCAATTTTTCATCTTTGAACTGTAGGCGCTGCAACACCTCTGGTGTGTGGTGACTCGTGTGCAGGCAGACGTTATCGTACTCCAGAAGAGGGTCCAAAGCTGCCATTCAATCCTGGTGTCGACAACAACTCCGGAATTCCTCTCCGACGGGTTCACCCAACTAGTCACGCGTTGGCGCAATGCGTGGAAAGGGATGGGGACTATGTCGAAAAGTGAATAGTGCATTACATAGAGGACAAATGTGAGTATAAGATACAAAAAGAATTTTGAAAATCGGTTAACAAATAAAAAAGTTATAGCCATGGAGACCTTATTTATCAATCGCCCCTCGTATTTTATTTATTCTGTATTTGCCTGAAATGCAGTACTTTGAGTTTTTTATTGACCCTGATTTTACGTTTTCCTACATTATACGGTTTTTTGTGCCGCTCCGACGTAAAATGTAAAGTCAGGGTTTTGTACTATATTTTCTGACTTTCAGAGGATAACAAAAATTTAAGATGATCCGAATCTGCTTTTAGATTTTTTCTATCACGTCACTTTCCCAAGTTATGCACTATGAGACTTCTATGTTAAAGTAATGGGTGTGAAGAGATGAGTCTGCATTGTTAAACTATCCACATTTTGGGGCCGCAAGGAAACTTACCAGGATGTTTTGAAAGACAAACTGGCATATTCACCACCAAGGATTAACATGCGAATCAGCAACGTTTCATATTCACCCCGACTTACTTACTTTTCAAACCCGCTTATTCACCCTGACAAAATTCTTAATTCACTGTTTGATTCTAGGTTGTCCAAGGATTAGTGCACACACACTTGAAACAAATGGCAACTTTGCAGACAACTACAATGATTTATAGTATTTCTTCAAGAACCTGATTTGTTTAAAAAGAGGCCATTCAAAAAATATCCGAAGTTAGAGAGATTACATAACTTGTTTAGATAGTTATTTTTACTGTTGCTTGCAGACTGCATAAAGAATTTATCACTTGATGAGCAGTTACATAAGCATTTGAAATTCGAAACCAAAAAAAAAAAGGAATAACTGCCTTTCATCTTGCGTATATTTTTTACGCACATACCGTCATCACGTAACGAATCAAATCGAGTCTTAATCCGAGAATCAATCTTTGGTAGTAAATACAAAATATACTCTTGGGTTAAGTGATTCTAGTTTTAATCCTTGGTTGGTGAATATGGCCAAAAGAGAAGCATTAGTTATGCGGCTCTCCTGGAAAGAAAAGAACTCTTCTTCCTTTAGTGAAGGAATTTCTTTAACATTTGATAGTTGAATAAAAAAGAAAACTTCTATTCTGCAGTTGACCTTGGGAACCCATCAAAGCTTCTTAATTATAGGAGATTAATTGTTTATTGCATGGAACTTATAAAATAGCAACTGCCATGAACAAATGATTGTACTAGCTGTTCGAAAAGTCTGAGGGGTGCTCATAAAGTCATTACAATCAGCTGGAAGAATGAAAGATGGAGTGAGAATGATGGTCGTGTCACTCCTTCGCCACATCGCATATGGGTGACTTGCTGGATGCCACTTTTATAGAAGTCCTCCTTTTGGCTGTTGAGGAACTGTGCCACCTCAAAGACAACCTCGTTGTCGTCTTGGAAACACTGTCCACGAAGCGGCTTTTTCTGGCGAGGGAAGCAGAAGAAGTCACTTGGGGCCAGGTCGGGTGAAAACGGCGGATGGAGCAAGTATTTCGAACCCCAGCTTCACTGCAATGTGCATGGTCTCATGTTCAAAATATACTGGTGCATTGTTGTGCAGAAGTCCTGATCTCTTTGGACACCTTCATCTGTTCCACGGTGATATAGTGGTCTGCGAGGACTATCATCTCCACTTGCTTCGCAATTTGTGGCTCGTCGCAGATGGAGGGGTGTCCACTCTAAGGTTCGTCTTCCACACTTGTCTGATTGCATCGAAAACTTCAATGCCGTATGGCAACTGTCTCTTACGATAGGGGCATTGTCACCATAAACAGCCACTAATCCCTCATGGATTTGTTTGGTGCACAGAGGAATAAGAAACAAGGGGGAAAGTCCCTGTAGCCACAAGGGAAACTTTTCTGAGATCACGTGACAAAAGTCAACCAGTGGAACTTTCCTTAAAAATGCCTGGCTTTGCAGCGTCACTGTCGATTTCGTCACAATTACATCATTCTCACGCAAATGGATTGTGGGAGAGGCGAGTCGTACATAACATCAAATAAATATGTTGCTTAACATGCTTTTCATCAGAATTATTTTAATAATTTAATTCAAGTTAATTAAAACTTTGAAAACTGGTTCTACGATGCAAAAAAATTATTATTGCATTTGCACGATTTCTTATTGATGCTCTCTGATTACTACGTGCAACGGCGAGCTAGTATAAATACGAGTACTTCACATGAGTGATCACGTGACACAACTCAAGACAATTTTTCGTTTATATAAATCCCTTTTTTTATTTTTGAATACAAATTTGTGTTTTAACATTATATAAATATTAATATAAACTGCTTTATTATTTTATTTATTATTTTCAAAATTGTGTCCTCACTAGTGCCACGAAAGTATTGAAAATTGACGTATGGTAGAGTTTCCCATCTGTTCCTCTTCATCTGTGGCTTGGTGTTGTTCCCCTTCAAATGCAGGAACCTTAATCATGGCTTGCATCTCCAATTTTCCAACGGGCTGCACAATGTTGTGTTCGGTGCTCTAGTGATATTGCACCAAACGCTGCTTTGTATCCTTCAGCACTCAAAGGATGTTGCTTCCCGGTGGCAACACACATTTTCAAAAGCGGTTATTCTTTCATGTTGATTGTAATGACTTTATGACTGCCCTTCTTATATTTATGACAAAAAAACGTTTATGAGCAAAAAAATATATATATATGGAAATTAGAAATTGGCATGATCAAATGTAAACATAATATTAGAGCTATAAACGACAACCTTAAAATTTTGGTTAATATACGAGGGTGGGCTGAAAAGTGATGCCTCCAAGGCCATAACACTTTTATTTTTTAACAAATTTAAAAATTTTTTTTTTCAAATGATTGCTTATTTTGTTCTCTTTCAAAAACACTTTATGTCTATGTCACTAGATGGTGTAGGTGTGTTGAAAATGAAACATAATGGTGACCTACATGGAAGTCAGGTTGAAACAGTGCACAGTGATTGAGTTTTTGACAGCTGAAGGTTGCGATCCTGTCCAAATTCATCGCCGAATGACAGCTGTATACGGCAATGCAACTTTTGACGTCAGTACAGTGAGAAGATGGGCAAGATTAGTGAAAGAACGAAACCCGGCAAGCTCTAGCCTAGCTAATCAACCTCGCAGTGGACGACCAATCACAGCAACAGACGAGCAACATCGAGTTCGTGTCGATCAAATGATTCGTTCCAACCGCCGAATTAAGCAATATGACATCGCTACAGAGCTCCAAATTTCCAAGGAGAGAGTGCACGTTATCATAACCGAGTTGCTGGGATATCGTAAGGTGTGTGCTCGTTGGGTACCGCATATGCTCACTCCTGAACTCAAAGAGAAGAGAAACAACATTTACGAGGATCTGTTGGCCCAGTACGAGCGTGAGGGTGAGACTTTTCTGCAGCGCATTCTCACGGGGGATGAATCATGGGCACATCATTTTGACCCAGAGAACAAACAACAATCATTGGAATATCGCCATGCAACATCTTCACGTCCCAAAAAGTTCAGGGTTGTCAAGTCAGCAGGGAAAGTCATGTTGACCATGTTTTGGGACTTCCAGGGTGTTGTCCACCTTGACTCCTTGGAACCAGGAACCACGATCAACTCAAAACAGTACGTGCAAACGCTAGAGAAGCTTCGCGCCCGGTTGCTCCGAGTTCGGAAGGGTATGGACCCTTTTCTGCAGCACGACAATGCACGTTCGCACACAAGTCGAGAAACACAAGAAGGGTTGCAGCGACTGAAGTTCATGGAGGTTCTGCCGTACAGCCCTGACCTCGCTCCCAGCGATTTTCACTTGTTCCCAAAGCTTAAAGAATCGCTTAAAGGACATCGATTCAGCTCTGATGACGAGCTGAAAGACTCGATTCGATCCTGGTGTCGAAAACGACCAAAGGACTTCTTCTCCGACGGGATGTCACGACTAGTGTCACGTTGGCAAAAGTGTGTGGACAGAGATGGGGACTATGTTGAAAAGTGAATAATGCATTGAAAAGAGAACAAAATAAGCCATCATTTGAAAAAAAAAAATTTTTAAATTCGTTAAAAAATAAAAGTGTTATGGCCTTGGAGGCATTACTTTTCAGCCCACCCTCATACATGCCAAATAGTTGTGATGTAGAGAATATCTAGAAGACAAAAACAGCAGATAAGAACCCAGTGAATGATCAAATAAATCAAAATTGGAGGAATTTAAAATTAAAAAGTAAATGCTAACAATATTTCAACTGTAAAGTAAGGTACTTAAATCAACATTTACAGTAACAGTATTTGTGCAATAATTTATACACACCCAGTTGTTTAAGTTATGTAAAACAATGTTAAAAATTTCATTACACCACAAATTATTCCCACATTCTGATAATGGTCAATTAATCAAAATCATAGGATAAATTGTATTTTTATTAAAACTATTACAATTTATATATATTTTTTTAAATAAGAATACATACTTACGCTCTTGGTTTTTAAGATATTTGTTAAAAGTTAGTAATCATTCCAGGAGAAGATACAGGTGAAGATTATTTGGAAGCATTTTTAAATGAAGGGTTGATGATGAAGGATTTCCACCATGACAATGTGCTCACTTTGGTCGGTGTCTCAATCAATGATGAAGGAATGCCCATGGTGATTATTCCATATATGAAGCATGGAGACCTTCTTTCTTACATTCGCAGTGAAGAAAATGTGAGCAGATTTAAAAGCATTTTAAGTTGTTTTTTTGTTGTTTTTTTCCTGTGTTTGTTTGTATGTGTTTTTTTGAAATCACAATATTTATTTTTCCATGATTCCCTCCTAGCACCCAACAGTTAAGGATCTCTTAAGTTTTGGAGTTCAGATTGCTGAAGGAATGAAGTATCTTTCTGAGCTGAAGTTTGTTCACAGAGATCTAGCAGCAAGAAACTGCATGTAATGTAACAATACTGTTAGAATTTCATTTATGACCTAGAAAAAATAAACTTTAAACTAACTTGTTTTTATTTATTTCTCATTTTATAGGTTAGATGAAGATCTCACAGTTAAAGTAGCCGATTTCGGTTTGTCTCGTGACATTTATGAAAGCTCTTATTACAGCAGCGAAAACAAAAAGACCAAACTTCCCGTTAAGTGGATGGCATTGGAGAGCTTAGAGAAAGGCCAATATAGTACAAAATCTGATGTTGTAAGGTTCCATCTTTGAATTATAACTATTGAAATACATTTGTAAAAAATTCATTAATTATCTTTTGTCCTGATCCTTTTGTTTGTAGTGGTCATATGGAGTGGTTTTGTGGGAATTGATGACAAGGGGCATATGTCCTTACCCAGATGTAGATAACTGGGACATTGTTCGTTATTTGAAGTGTGGAAGAAGAATGCCTCAGCCTTCATACTGCCCAGATATGTTGTAAGTTCCAAGAATTATAGATGTTCATAGCCATCGGCATCTAGACTCGTTTCGTTAATTTTTCCTTTCACATATTACAGATATGAAATTATGTGCCGGTGTTGGGTGGAAGATTCTCGATTACGTCCAACATTTGCAGAACTAGTGGACGAGGTCAGAAATGTCATTCAGAAGCTTGTACACAGTAGCCGGCAGCATAAAGTTGGGCTTAACATTACATATGTTAACCACCCAATTACCAAGGGAGAGGTCTCTGAAGGTTCTGCTTCTGCACAAAATGATAATACAGAGGGAAGATTGATTGAGGATGGATATCATATAGATGACAACATTGTATAGTAAATAATCTATGGCAATAGAAGCAGTCATCGTTGATTTTAAGTGCAAGTTTCTGACAAATAATATGAACATTAATGTTGGAATCTGAATTATGTTTTAAGATTTTATCCTTGTTTATGTGCTTTATTTTAAATGAATCATACTGGTTTCTTCAAAAAGCCTAGATGGAGCAATCCGTATATTCAAGTAGTCACAAGAAATGGTTATTACAAATCCCTGCATGTCATAAATGTGTTCTTTGGTAATTTTCAAAAGTCTTCCTCTTCCCCAGAGACAAGCATGCATCCACTTAGTAATTATCAGATAATGTTACAAGATTGATCACAATGCATTTGAAGATGGTAATCAATTTTTGTTTAAGTTTTAATAATACATTTGAGCTCGATGTAAAAGTATGTAGTCACGACTACACTGGCAAGCAAAGAAAACTGACTCTGCCTACAATTCTGTACGTATGTATATCTTTATTTATTTTAAAAGCGAAATTTGTGTTTTCAAAGTTGCAGAATTAATTGTTCAGCTGAAATTGGGGAAGAAGCTCCAAATGCAGAACTGTAGGCAGAGTTGATTATTTAGCTTGCCAATATAGAATGTTAATTCACTGACATAGATAAATCTAGCATGTTTATCATTTGATTTTTTTTTTGTCATTTTTTTATCCAGACTAACTTCTACAGTACAAACTTTAGTGTTTTTCAATTCATTGATACCCATTATATTAAATTGGACTTTAAAAAAAAAATGAAATCTATCAATATGTCTGCAATAATGTACACGATGATTACAGTGCCTTTAAACAAAGAGCAACTGATAGTGCTTCCACAGTTTGAGTGGTGACCAAAATTATAAAAGCCAATTTATAGGCCAATAATTTTTTGGTCTTGTTTATACCGAAATGCTAAATAGTCTTCCTGAAAATCTTACATTCTTCTATTTATACTCTTTTTCATAAAAGAAGACTGTTGACCTTTGTTCAGGTCAGAGTGGAAACCAAATTAATGCAAGCACTGGTAATTAATTACTTTCTCCTGATTTTTCAATAGAATCAGAAGACGTTAGAGTGCGTTAATCCTAATTATTCGTAAACTTCCACATCGTGATATTTTTAAGTAAACAAATTAAAAAGTTTACAAATATTACTTTGGTCATTTTAATTTATTGAAATGTGTGTTGCTCTAAAGCACGAGAGCATGGAGCAATGAACGGAGTAACTAAGTGATAAGCAGCCAATTCTGATTGGTTCATTTCGTTGGTCTTCTTTTATGAAAAAGAGTGTAGCATTGAATTATGAAACAAGTGTGCAATGTTGAGAACATAATTGCTTGCCATTGGGCTTCTACTTAATGGGTGTTATAGAATGGACTTTCTACAATTTGGGGGGGAAATTACATATTAAGACAACGAATCAATATTTGTTTGTAAAAATATAAAATACCTATGGTTAGTTGATACAAATCAGATAGTACTTTTATGTAATTCTAATTTATTGTCAGGGTATGGTAATTTAACATTTTTCTGTTGCTTCTATCTAAAGCAACCTTCATAATTTTAAGCCTTTTTTTTTTTTTTTTCCTTCTTTTTCTTTTCCTCTTCCATTTTGTGTGATAAATAGATGTAAATAATGTTTTATAAAAAAAAAAAATTTGAAAGATATGTATATAGTTATTCAAGTTAATAAATAAGATGTTTTATTTTATATATAGGAAATGTCTCTTAAAATTTAAAAATTCTAATTAAACATAAATTGCTTCTTTAAACCAACAGTGTAAGCCCTGCATCAATTCGAATAGTGGTACCATTCATCATTGGATTTTCTATTAGAAACTGAATAAGATGAGCAAACTCGTCTGGCTTGCCAAATCTTTTTGGAAATGGTGATGCAGCAGATAAATGCTCTAGCACATCTTCAGGCATATATTCTATCACAGGAGTTTTAAATAGACCTGAAAGGACACAAAGAATATCAGGCACATGTTTATATTGAACTTGTTAATACCTGATCTTTGATTAACCGTTTTTTACCTGGAGCAACTGAGCAACATCTGATTCCTTGAGCTGCTAAATCTCGTGCAATGGGCAATGTCATCCCAACCAGGGCACCTGCGCTAGAGGAGTATGCAACCTGGCCACGTTGACCATCAAATGCTGATGTGCCAGAAGTGTTAATGATGATCCCACGACAGCCATTGGAATCGGGAGAATTTTTGCCCATTAACCCCACAGCTAAGCGAATAACATTAAACGTACCAATCGTATTAATCTGAATAGGAATAATAAAATATTGAGCAATAATGCAATAGAAACATATAAACAAGATAAAAAGCAAAGAATACATACTTGTTGAACTTCTTCAAAGTCTTTAAGTTCATGGGATCGGTCTGTATTGAAGTTGTATATTTGAAATGCTTTACTTATACCAGCACAATTCACAACAGCATCTAGCCGTCCAAATTTATCTGAAATATTTGACATTATTTGTTTAACGTCATCTTCACTCGTTATCTAAAAGAAACAACAAGGTTTGCAAAACTTAAAATTAAGACTAAGAAGATAAAATATGGATATATGTAAAAACATGAAAATGACATTTTCAGCAGACTTTAGTGATTCTGTAATTTTGATCGCTAAAATACTTAGCACCAATCAATAAAGTACCTTAAACATCAAAACGGACAATATATAAATAGGCAGACTGCTGATGAGACGAAAGCTACTTCAAGGTTCACAGAATTACCGATGTTATTTCATCTTTCAATGGACATAGTACATATATGTTTAAATGCCACTATTGTGTACCTTAAAGACAGTTGTGTGGTTCAGACACAAATGGGAGGAGCAGTGAGCACATTTGAAGAAAGATAAACATCACATGTTTCCCAGGTTTTGAAATTGAAGCAAGAATGGTTCAGGTTCATTATCAAGTTAAGCAGTTTTGTAGAAAGGTTTTGGAAAATTGGACTTGTAAACCATGAGTGAGTGAGAAAATGAAGTTTGAAAAGTTGAAATCTTACGAGGTGCGATCCAACACTTTCCAGAATGCATTTATTTAAAAACATACATTGCCCATGCATTTATCAAGGGGACTACAGCTACTGTAAAGTTGACATAAGAGGATGCTGTTGATTGATGCGTCTCTCCAAGAACTCCCAAACATTCTCTGGTTAAGATCTGGGATCTGTGGGGGCCAGGGCACAGAATAACACAGAATGGACAGCTTCACCGTTCCCATGCTAAGCGATGGTAGTGAGCAGACAGTGGCACCCTTTGACGGATGGGTAGAATTTGTCAGCTCGTTAACCTGCGTTTCAATGGAGCTTGCTACGACTTTTTCTAGATTTTTAATTATTTCTTGGTCTGTAATTAATGGAAACTGTCCTGATCACAAGGAAGCTTGAAATGAATGGCATGTAATCTTTCAGTGTCAAGAAAAAAATATTTTCCACAGAGGAAAAATAGATATTCTCCTAATTAAATGCTTGAGTAACTTGCTTGCCAATCAGCTGAATACATTTAAATAATTTAGACTTTACAAATATATCCAAATGCATGCCTTTCCCGAAATATAGTAATTTAACTCAAACTAATCTAATTTCAACAACAGAATTAATCTGACCTTCTTTAATTTGTTTTTATTGAGAAAGTGATAAGCAAAGTAAGTGATAAATGCTGTCAGAATGCAACACTTAATGAATATTTAAGGGTATATATAATATATTTTAGATACACTATATGCATTGAAGTAAATGATGTTGACAAAAATTAGGAAATTTCACACTTCAACAAGATAATAAAAACAAAATTCATAAAATTTGATTATAATTAATTTATATTTGATTTTAAACTCATTGGGAAACGAGTTACCATTTATTTTGAATTCATAAAAGGCCAAAAATTAAAATTTTCAAGGAGTCAAATTTTTTTTTTTACAATTTGCAAGCAGAATAAATTTTATTTTGAATTAAAAATTCATTTTAATATCTGGCCACAAAAGAGATTAAATTCCTTTACTGAAATCTCTTAACAGAATTTTTTAAGGCACAATTCTGCGGGTTGATGCAAATAATAACGATTGTTGATAGAAACTTGAAATGGATATTAAAAAAAACTAGTTGATTAAGAAGTTACTATAAAACCAGCATACATGATAAAAAAAAGCCGCAATTATTTCTCCATCAACCTAATGAAAGATTTTTCCAGATTTATTAATCCACCTCCACCAGGTAAACATTAAAGTTTTAAATTTTTATTAAGAACTTTGCTTAATTAATCGAAGAAAGTGGCTTTATTTCAATTTTGAAAATAAGCAAAATGTAAGTTTAAAATGCTTTTATTTTCATGGTACACGAAAAAAAATCCTGATCACAGTTTCATTAATAATGCGAGAGTTTAAAGGATAATTTTTCATTTAATGAAATTAACGTGTAAGAAACTGACAATTTTTTTTGTTACACAATTACACAAACATCACGCTAAAAAGCTTTCATTTTCTATATAAACATATAAAAATTCTGAATTCACTTTTACAAAAGATATGTTAAATCAAAAGTTAACTTTTTAATCAATGATATTACCCTAAGAAACAGGCCACTTTGAAAGTTTTAATAGATAAGCAAACGTATCTTAAATGATTTTTTTTTTTCATTGTATAGATGAAACAAATTCACATCGCCTCTTTCCCAATGCTATTCCTATGTTAAGCGAATCCACGAGTCCACCCATCCGTTAGGAGCGCTGCTTCATTCGAAATGCTACCATCGAAATGCTGAGCTGTCCATTCTGTGTTATTCTGTGGCCAGGATAGATGGTGCAAGTCACTGTGATGCTCTTACTGAACCACTCTTGGACAATGGACCATAGCATTGTCATCTATAAAGGGTCCAATTCAGCAATAACAGCCATTGCCTACCACTTTATAATTTAAATTGCAAAACTGTCTGCTATTTGTTTATATTTTCAGTGGTACTGTTCAAAAGTTATACAGTATTACTTTTCACTTTAAGCATCAGTGTTAGATTCAAGAACTCACTGATATGTTTGTTATTCTCTTCTTAACATTATTAATTACAATTGGCTGAAAACAAAGTTAAACAAATTCAATTCTTTATACTCTGCAGAATGGATCTTGATTCCTGACCTACTTTAGTGAGCATTCAAAAAAATAGAATAAGTGATTGGCTTAGACCATCTTGAACTTGGGTTCTGGGAAAAAGCACGGTTGCTATAAAAACCACACGGAATGATGCAACTGAGGATATGAAGATCCGATCTGCAGAGTATATCTTATCTCTTATAGAATATGCATGGACTTGTAAGGTCAATTTTCTACAGCTCTAAAAATACAACGTTATCATTTCCAATTACTTTTTGGATTACATTCATACTGTTCAAAAATTTCCTTACATCAGCTGCAGTGTAAGCAACATTGTCGGTGAAATCTGCTGCAATTACATCTCCTTCAGACGTGGGTAAATCAGTGAACATAACTTTCATTCCTGAATTTGCCAGTCGACGTAGAGTTCCAAGTCCTAAACCTGAGGCACCTCCTGTTATTAGTGCAACTAAACCCTAGAAGAAGGAGATATTTAAATTAATTCATTTGAAAAGAATATGAGAAGATAAAATCAGATAGAAAGTTGTTAATCTACTCTACCAGAGACAAATGAAAGGAAGAGAGACTGGCAGTGACCTCCCCTCTAGTGGTACCTTCGCGGCGCCATATTGGGATTGGCAAGAAACAGCTGATCGCCCGAGGTAATGCATGTGAATCAATCGGTTTGGTTTGGTTCGTTTGGTATTAACGTCCTAACAACTTCTATGGTCATTTCAGGACAGGGTTATAGGGGCGGCAAATTTTGCCTTGCAAGGGTTCTTTAACGTGCAGCCGGCAAACTACTACACGGGACCAACCTCTTTACTTCCCTACCTGAAAAAATCCTCGTCGTCCTCGGCCGGAGTCGAACCCGCGTCCTCGGGCATCAGAGGCGATAACGCATCCACTGAGCTATCGAGGCCGATGTGAAACAATCGCAAACAAGTACTTATTACAATATGTGGATTAATTAATTGATTATTTTATTGAACTGAGAATTATTTCTTCCTTTACTTTTAATTTAAAATTTTAAAATCTTTGTCTTTTAAAAATTCGTTAGGCATTGAATGAGTTATTTGGAGTTATTAAAAGTATACGCTATCGTTAGTTAATGCAATAAAGTTAAAAAAAAAAAAAATCAGAAAACAGGTTATGCTTACTAATACTTCCAGAAATCATCTACAAAAACAGCTGAAATTACATTGAGAATATATGCCGCCTTAGGTTTTTGCCAATCGTAACATGGCGAATGCTGCACTTCCGCTGGCACCAGTAGCGCTCAGCGAAATGAATAGGGCACTGCCAGTCTCTTTCTCTACTTTAAATATGAAAATTGACTAGCATGCTACTTTAATAAATTATAAGCATAAATACAAAGGGAAACAATGAACAATAATGCCAAGTCAACTTACTCACAGACATAACTTATCAGAGACACCATTCTAGTTTCGAACATCCTCAAGTTTACAAAGATGTATTCACACAGTGGCAAAACACTATTAAAGAGATGACACTAACCTATCAACAAATAATAAATTGGAATGGCAGAATGGAATATTCGCACAGACCTACCACAAGTTGATGATACGGATTCAAAAAAGAAAATTGTATTTTTCATAAGAGGAAGCTGTTCATGATGTTTTTATTGTTTTGGGGCGCTGAAATGAATGCTTTTGCCATTTCTTCATTTAAAAAGAAAAATTAATTTCTCTAAAAACGCTTAACCCATTTCCATAAAAAATGCGTCAATGCATAGTTAAAGGAAACACGTTTCTTTAGTTTCCGGTGTTTTTTTGTATCTAACAAATCAGCCCTTCGTATTCTATCTCATTAACAAAGGTATGTATCCATTCAGCATAGAAATATTGCAGCAAAAGTCACAGCCATAGTCACCTGAAAGACCCGGTTCCACGAAGAACTGACAACCAAACAAGACATTTAAAAAAAAAATTCGCCTTAATGAGAGGATTCTGTATATGTGGAGTTTATTCAGTTCGGTTCGCTGGTTTGAATGCTACAGCCATTTTTTACAGGCTTACCCAATTGACCATAAAAAAAGATAACTTACCGGTAGTTTCGAATCTGCAACGCGAAACATTGAATCATGATAATGTTTTTAGATGCAACAAATAAATATTTTATACAGTACATAAACCTTTTATTTATTTATCAATGGACAAGTCTACAGAATCATGCATATCGGTAATACTGAATAAGGGCTTAGAATAACTGAAGTATGAAATATAAGCACGAGTATCGAGTCTCTCGAAATGTCGAGTAAACATAGTGTCTATACTGAAGGTTCCTCTCCTTACTCGCGTCTGTGGTCACAATCGAATGCGGGACAACAAACATGGCGCGTGTAAGCTTTTTGCAGTATCTAAAATCTTAAAAAGCATGTATTTTGTATGACGAAAAATTAAAATTATTCACCCGTAACGCTCTTTTTAGCCGGAAAGTTATTCTTAATTATAGAGAGGAAGGAATTTGTAAAAATAAATTAAGCACTTCAAAGTACATAGAAATTATGTAACCAGGGCGTAAATTATAGATACGTTGAAGACTTCAAAAACCATCAAAAGATCTAAATGTTTCAAAATAATAAATTATGAATTAAATTGTGAAATATAAAATATATTTATTGTAATGGAAATGAGTTTATTCCAATACACTAGGGTTCATTAGTATTCATTCAAAACGCTGAAAACAAAACAGTAGTAGGCCATTACATGGCTAGGTAAGAGACTTATAGCGAAGTATAGTTGCGCTATCTGTTGCCACACATTAATACAGGGTGTTTCAAAATTATGTACAATAAATTTAGTGACATATTCTTCAGGTCAAAAGAAGACGAAAATGTCCTATAGCACTTTGTCTGGAAACTATTTATTTACACGATACAGCCAACTAAACCCGTGGCTCCAAATTACAGGAATTGTTCAAAGTGCCCGCCACGCACACTTTGGCTCGTTGCATGAGCGACCGTCTGATGTCATGGAAGAGTTCGTCGCCAGCATTACGAACGGTTTGGCATGCATTTTCAATTCGTTGTCGCAGATCCATAATGTTAGGAACTTCTGTGCTGTAGATGATCGTTTTCACATGACCCCACAGAAAAAAGTCCAAGGGATTAAGGTCGGGTGATCTTGCAGGCCAGGCTACCGGTCCACCTTGACCTATCCACCGATTCGTGTATGCAGCATTAAGGTGTGCTCGCATAACATGGCTGAAATGTGCTGGAGCGCCATCATGCATGAACCACATGTTAGATCTTATCAAAAGAGGAACATCTTCCAGTAATTCTGACAATGCATTCTGCAGAAACAAAAGATACGTTCGCCCAGTCAATCGTGGCGACAACACATAAGGGCCAATTAAGTTATTTCCGACAATTCCACACCAAATGTTCACGGAGAAACGCTCTTGATGCGCTCGAGCTCTGGAAACATGCGGGTTAGCATCTGTCCAATGGTGCTGGTTGTGAGAATTTACGATTCCTGTCCGGGTGAAGGTTGCTTCGTCCGTGAAAAGTATCTGGCTGAGACAACTAGGGTCTGCAGCATGATGACGTTGTATCCATTGGCAAAATCGTTGTCGGTGTGGATAGTCCGTTGGGTTCAGTGCCTGAACCAGTTGCAGGTGGTATGGATGCAAAAGCTGACGGTGAAGAATGCGCCAAACAGATGAGTGCGGAATGTGTACCATGGAAGAAATACGACGGGTGCTTGTCTGTGGTTCATCATGTATGATGTCAATTATCACATCCTCCTCATCCGGAGAATGTGCTACAGGCCGCCCTTGTCCTGTTTGACGGCCAAAGGAACCACGCTCCCTCAAATGTCTGTCGACAGATACAAATGTTCGGTTATTTGGCAAACGTCTATTCGGAAAGCGTTCTTGGTAGAGTCTTCTTGCTTCCACAGCATTTCTGTCCGCAAGACCATACATTAGGTGCATGTCAGTGTATTCTGCACTGGAATACGTGTACATGAATTTTTTTAACGTAAATCGTAATGCGTATGTCAAAGCACGCAGACGTTCTGAAATTGATATTCCTAGTGGATGTACAGTAGTGAAACTACAGTAATGGAAACGACCGTACACAACTAATGGAACAACCCTAAAGTAGGTTTAAATGGAACAAACCACTCAACCTAGTGTTGGGTCGAAACGCTGGAACTGCTAAAATATCGTCCGCTAACTACCGTGCTTCCCTACTATATGATATTAGATCACTCGCAAAGAAATCGTTTCCAGACAAAGTGCTATAGAACATTTTCGTCTTCTTTTGACCTGAAGAATATGTCACTAAATTTATTGTACATAATTTTGAAACGCCCTGTATATTTCATAATATCTCTGTAGTAAAGATTTAAACAAGAGTGATTTTACCGCCTAAGCGAATAAAGGAAGCACATTTTCGTGTTATAGCATCATACATGGTTATATAGAATTAACCAACATTTTAAAACACTTTAGAAAAAATATATAAATATGAAAACTAAATTGTAAATTACTATTTATGTAAACAAATGTATAGAAAGAATGTAAATAAATAAACTTGAAGAACTGAAAGGTTAAATGGAGAGTGAAGTTATTCTTTATATATTTGAACAAATAATTTTTTTTTAATTTGTAGGCATTCCCACATAATGTTAAATGAAGTGAGCCTCAATTGGTGAAGCATTATGTGTAAGCATATATTATTTTTTCATATTCAATTGCTATGTTACCATCTACTATTGAAGCAAGCGATTAATTACTACTAATTAGCAATATGTCTCACAGCATTTAGTTTAGATACTATTAGGCCTAACAGCAATATGCTCTTGATACAAATAAGCTAGGATAACAATAGGTCTAACAACTCGTAAGGAGTTGGTTAATATATTACACGCACTGACATATAGGTAACATATAGCACGATTAAAACATGTGCTACTAAACAATTCCGACTATCATTATTTACTCGTTATATTCACTCATGACCCGTTGTTACGAGTTGTTTGATATATTACATGACATATCTTAGCATTGAAAGTTCCAGCGGTATCATATGGTACCATTAGGGCACGTGCTAATAAACCAATTCCCACTATCATCTACTCGTTATATTCACCTATGACACGTTATGAGTTGTTTGATATATTACATGCCATATCTTAGTATTAAATGTTCAAGCAGTATCATATGGTACCGTTAGGGCACGTGCTACTTAACCAATTCCTACTATCATTATTTACTGGTTATATTCACTCATGACACGTTACGAGTTGTTTGATATATTATATGCCATATCTTAGCATTGAAAGTTTCAACAGTACCATTTGGTACCATTAAAACACATACTACTAAACAATTCACACTATCGTTATTTATGCGTTATATTCATTCATGAGAAGTGCACGTGCCACTAGACCAATATCTGTTATCACTATTTTTTTATATATTCGTTCACGAGACGTCGTGACGATTTGTATGATATATTACATGCCATATCTGGTTATAGGAAATTGTTAAGGGGGTATCATAATGGTACCATTAGAGCACGTATCTATTCCGACTATCTCACGTTCGTACTTGTTCGTGCTCTGTCCCATAGTAATGGATTGGTGAAAACTGAGTGTAAAAAAGTTAATTCGTTTTCAAGTTATCGTAATAAATAATAAGCTCCGTACGAATAATAAAATTCTTTTGATTTAGAGACCGTTCTGCCCTTTCAATAACCGTCATTCACGTGCATCCTCCACGCGCACCATCTCATTAACATTTAGAGCACGCGCAGACCGAACCGATGTGCTCAGTACGCTTTTTCCCAAATGCAAGGATAATTCATGTTTTCCAGCAATTCAATACATGCACTCTCTCTCTTACAACGCAATGTATTGTGGGAATTGTGTCTACAGACGGATGGACAGCTGGACAAACCGATCACATAAACACTTTTCTACGAAAATGTGCTAATAAAAACTGTTGCTCAGACAACAATGGTCACGTGTCTTTTCAGTTCCGGCGTGTGCTTCAAGCCGGCACCAACAATGGTTAAACGTGCATCAACAATGGAAAACTGTTTCCGTAACACTTTTTGGTGTCGGTTTTCGCATCACGTTTTTTGTAGATAAATGTCCAGCCTTAAAACATTATCATGTTAATATACGCTAAGGCACAATTTAAGGTAGCCTCTAAGTATGTACGGTATATTTTTTATTTGGTTCTGCTATTTGTCATTTCAGGAGTTAGCTGCACAAAATTGGTGGTCAGGTGGTCACATACATACGTATGGACAGAAATTTTTTTTTTTCAAAATTTCAACATATCTTTTCAAATTATGAGTTTTTAAGTCTATTTCAGCCCAAAAAAAAAATATTAGAGTTTCTGAAACGAATGCATAGGCCTTCACTCTTAGAGTGGTAAGCCAATAAATGGAAAAAGAATCCCTGTTGAAATGGAAGTCATCCAATATATTTTAATTTGGATTTTAATATCATTAATTTCCAATTTATAACATTTATTTTGTTTAGATGGAAGTTGCAACAGTTTAGACTTCTAAAGCTACAAGCTTCTTAAACTACGTCACACTTTGCAATTTTCAGCCGCGCCTGCAACCACAACTGTAGCAGCAACACATTTCAAACGTCATTCAGCGGTCACACTTTGAACCATTATTGTAATGTTCTTTGGTTGTTTGTGTTACTTTTTATCGGATCCAAATAAACAAGCTGCATTACTTTTAACAAGCAAGTTTTATTCTGTATGTGTCGCCCTCTGGTGGCGTGATACAACATTGACGTTACAATTATGATTGCATCCACTTATATTTTGAACAATGACATAACAATGATATTACAATCTTGCAGTTTTAAATCTTTCCGTCGATATTTTATGAAATTTGAATTCCAAATGCTTTAATTTAATTTAATTCAGCTCGATAAAGCGTGCTTCAATCGCCAAAGTCCAATTCGACATTTTAACAGCCCCGCACTCAATCATTATCAGCGTTCTGATTGGTTGGCGTTACTGCAACCAGCACGAGAAAAACAAACTTGTTGTTTTCTGGCACGGTTGCAGACGCGCCGTATTCCGAGGGGGGTTGCTAGGTAATGGGAAAATTGCAAAGTGTGACCGTGGATTTAGATGGAAGTTGCAACATGTGTAAGGAGCCACTCACACATGGTTGCCATTGCAGCATGTTGGAGGAAGAGGAAAAATAAACAAACAGGAACAGCACTTGTTTCCCCAACAGGAGAAGCTCCTTGCCGATGGTTGGTCCTTCTTACTTAGAATAAATCTCTATATTTTGTCAAGAATGATAAAAATTAACAAGTATGCTTATTTTCTGAATATTCTCTCAGTTTAATTCAGAATATTTTTAATCATTATAATGTGCTGATTGAAGAGCAGCATGGGTGGACTTCAGTTACCACTACATGGAACGTTGCTCGTTAATTATAGCGATGCAAAACACGTCAGCATTGGACACTGGAATAATGGAGTGATGAATTATGCATATGTTGTGTAGACATGGCAAATGTATGTGAGCATTACTTATTTACTTATACAAAACACGAAAAAAAAAATTCAGTGTTGATTCATACAACTTTAAAAGATATGATCGCTTCTCTTTTCTGAGACAATGCAACTTAAAAACTTTAATCTGGTCGTAGCAAATCAGCAAACAGAGCAAATCAAATTTCAGGCCTGCATTATAAAATAGAATCTTTTGAGCAAAGTTCATTCCCTTTTCCTTTTGGTTTTAAGATCAATCAATTGCTTACTGTTCAATAATTTTCATCTCTCTTATAAAGTTTAGCATTGACTGTGGTCAAAAGTCCTCACCAGTGAGAGAATGACGACGTACTTTCTCACTGGGCTAACAGTCTTTTTCTCAGTGAGGACGGGGTTAGACTAACCAGTTAGGCATAGCAGCACTAACTGGCGTTTCTGACCACGTAAAAATGACGTCACAGTTTTCTCACCGGGATTTCTGACCGACCGAACGCTAACTCTTCTCACCGGTGAGAGTTTTTGACCTTAGCCATTGTTTTAAGTTAGTTAGGATGAATCACTAACTTCCTTCCTTCATTAAATATTTTTGATTTCAGTACTATGATGTCACTTCTCCAAGTCTCTTTTTGTCGTTAATCACAACTTGTGATTATCAAGTAAAAATTATAAATTTTCTTGTTTGTAATAAGGGTCATATTTCATCTTATCCCGCACATATCTCCTTTAACCAAATTAGAAGACTATCCACTAACACTGTTTTGCTTGAGGCCATCTGGACTCTCCTTTGTTTAACAATTTTTATTTTTATTAGAGATTATGCTTTGTATTTATGAGAATGACTTTCCAAACAAACTATGGTCTGTCAAAAGGGACATTTTCAGTACTTTAAAGTACGGAGAAACTTTACAAATGCACATTCAACTGCTTTGATCATCATTCCACTCATATTCCAGCATTTGGCAATCACCCAAGTCAGACCAACAGGGGTACACAGGGAAATCATTACTAAAGAGTTAAAAGAAGGTTGGGGATGTTCTTTGTCACATGCGTCCTTTCCCCAAGAACAAACTTAACACCCCTTAAGGAGAATCCTGGTATCCTTACCCAAGAACATCTTTTACATCAGCACTGTGACCAAGAAGTGACAAAGAGAAATTATTTCTTACAAAGATGGAGAAAATGCAAAGTAGTGAAGCATTCAAAGAGATTGAAAAATGTGTTGTTTTTGGAAAAGAAGCCTCAAGAGCTCACTTTTGTCTCCTGTGGTGTCAGTACGATGTCGGTCCTCTATTCACCGCTATCATAGACCGACTTTCCACTAAGTTTCAGTAAAAGTCTGTCGTTCCATTCCTCCTGTAATGTGGCAAACAACTTTGGTGGTTTTAGGGCAGTTTGGCCTGGGTCACAAACAACTCAACCAGTGCTCTATCTCTCCCACAGAAGTTTGATCTTAGCCTACAGCTTATTGTGTCATTTGGATTGAGATCAGGTCTTTGGGCCAGCTAGTCAATAGCATTCACTACCATTTCGTCAAACAACTCTGTCATGACCATTACTCTATGAAAGGTGCATTGTCATGGTGATAATGTAAAGGGACAGTTCACATTGTTGCCACAAGGCAGGTAGCACAGAATTGCCCTTCATAACCTTCAGGCTGCAGACACAAAAACCAGTGGGCTATAGACCAAACCAAGAAAAACTGCTCCACGTGAGAATTCTGCTCTGCCAAATTTCAGTGCGGACAATGCACTACGGTAAGAAACGTTTACCTGACATTCACCACATCAGTCAGATTGCCACATGACATAATAAGCTGTGCTTCCATTGCCTACTAGCAGCGTGTTTTAGACCACTGCAATTGACAGCCAATATTCCATGTGGTAGTTTCCTCCTGTTTCAATATCACTTCCTGTACCTGACATTGATCATGTTAGGACCAACCCTTGAAACGTTCTAGCAGTTGTAGCTGCAGTGCACTATAATTTCTATCAAATTGGTAATTCACACAACTATCAATTGTCAGTATAGAAGAACTTCTTGACACAAAACATGTTTCATTTAAGGAGACTTGTCTTCATGAAATGGTGTCTTCGGAATCCATTGGTAGAGGGCAAGGGTGGTAGTGTTATCACCATTGCTGCTATATTGCTAAATAATACTTTGCAATTTCTTGACAAGGGAAAATTGTCGATTTCCAGATAACTGTAGTGAAGTAAAATCATTGTCGTTTGTACAAAATTCACCAAGTGCAATTAAATCAATGCTGTTTTTCCAAATTCCACAGGGTACAATTAACAATTAAGGATAACTCTGGTGGATGTTAGAAATTAACCCTCATTTCCAGTATCCGCCAGTATAGAACGGTGAACACCAGTAATCGTGGGCAAGTCCCAGAAATCATCAAGTTTCTATCTTTCAGAGTAATGGAGACATGGGTATTTTAAAGTACAGTATAACCCACTTACGTCTAATCATCAGGGGCCCAAGAAAAAAATTTGACTTAACAGATTTTCGACTTAAACGACATTTTCAAAACGAGGCTGAATTAAGGCCCCTGTGATTGATTACATATGCTACAGTATTTCCATTAAATAAAAATGGAAACTAACTATTGTGTAGCTTTATTTATTACATGTACTATTAAATACAATACTTTTGAACAATTTATTGGTTGAAACTAGATCAAATTTATGTCTCCTTTAAATTTTTAAATACATGTACACCCTATTCCAAAAGTGTTTTCACTTACGTGAATTATGTTCGGCATCCTTGCAATACATTAAACCAGTGAAATTAATCGGTTCAGGCAAGGAGTTGAGTCCAACTTGATTCAAACTTGACTTCCTGCCCAAACTGATTATGTTCACTTGCTTAATGTATTGCAAGGACGCCAAACATCATTTACCAAAGTGAAAATGCTTTTGGAATAGGGTGTACATTCAAATCGACTGTGTTGTCTAATGAAAAAATCATTTTAAAAACATTATCACTTACATTTGGCATACGAAAGAAATAACCTTTAAAAATTATTTTAGTTTCGGGAACTGGTTCATTTAAAGAGAAAATATACATTTAAATATATTTACACAGTGCCCCCTTCAAAATAGTTCCCTTGCGAAGCCATACAATGCATCCATCGTTCCTGGCAATTAAGGAATATGTCCTGGGAATCTTTTTGTTGAAACGAGTCAAGAACCTTCTGCGATTTGCACTGGATCTACTGAATCGTATCAAAACAGCGACCTTTCAACTGGAATTTCATTTTCTGAAAGAGGGCAAAGTCTGCCAGAGCCAAATCTGGCAAGTAAGGTGGGTGTGGAAGCGAAATCATGTTGTTGTTCGCAAGAAACTCACGTGTGAGGAGAGCTCAGTGAGAAGGTGCATTGTCGTGGTGGAGCATCCAGTTTTTTTTCACGCCACAGATCGGGTCGCTTTCGTCGAACCGTCCTCCCTCAGATTGCTCGTTACTCGAATTTGCTCATTCTCAAATTTAACGTCCATGATAAAATCGCAGACGACCGCACACATGCAGTCACAATAGTAGTAATCTTTCAGTCCCACATGCACATGAAACAAAATCCTTTGAAAAGCTGATTTATGAAGTTAGGGCTATAATTTGTGGACTTGTGCTGCCATTTGTTGGTGAGATGCGCAACCGGTCCTGGAACTTTTTGATCGCACCTCGTACTTGATGTTAATTGTGATATGTTCATCGAACATGGCTCGCTGAACGGGTGCGATTTTCACTGGTGTGACTGCAGTCGGATGAACGTGTCCATGCATTCATTTTCATTATCTCTCATACTCTGTCAAACTGATTACATCAATTGTACACTCTTGCCCATCACATCGTTTCTTCCCTATTCGCTACTTTCAGTTTAAGTGGCGCCGCCCTTGTGGCATAACTTGAACTGAGCTAAGTAGGATCCGCATTAGTTTAAACACGGCTTTTATAACACATACCACCAATCCCAGATAACATTCTCTCATAATAGTTATTAGAACGAATTTTTATCCTAAATAGTCATCTATTTTTTAGTTTAAAAATGGAAGGATCCTATTTTTTACGCTGCCATTTTTCAAAAAAAAAACAAAAAAAAAAACAACCAGCGCGCTCTATATTCACTGAAAGTAGCAAATAGTGTGCTTGAATCTTCTCAAAATCTCCGTTGATTAACATTCTCTTTCACAAGAAATTTGATTATATAACACTGTTCTACAGCGCATGCGTCAAATACATCATGGTGAATGCAAGATACTCAAAAAGGATTAACATAACATTCCCTGAAAAGTGTAATGTGCTAGAATTATTTCTCGATTTTATATGCACAAAAGACTAGGTCAACCTTGAACAATCCTTGTATCTTAATTTACTGATTTTTTTTTTCTTTTTTGGAGGGGGAGAGGATTTTTTTAATTTTTTTCGAATATTAATTTACGAATTAATTAATTGGCGATCGCGTTGGCTATAAAATGTTTTGATTTTATAATTTAAATAACGTAATAAGCAGTGAAATGTTAAATGTGGTCATTCTTATAAATCAAAATAAAAACTACACGTGTATGTAAAAAAAAATATTAAAATAATTGCCGCAGTATACAGTGGTTATAAAATAACGTGAGGTATCCAGAGCCCTCTAGCGAATAAAGTATTGAACGAAACATAACCAATTTGATTAGTGGATTTCGATTTATAAAAACATAACCATGGGATTTCGATTTATAAAAAAATAAAAATTAGTACCAAAAGTCGCCACCAATAAAATTTTGGCGCTGCAAAAGTGTATTAGTGTGAATACTGAATGATTAAATGCCAATGACACAGCACACGTCAATTTTATTAACAACAAATGATTGTAACTTACAAATGAGATTCAATATGACCATCATGATGTTCCAAGAACTTCAGACGATGCACAACATTTTCCACGACACCTCGCAACATATCAGAATTAATTTGTCTCACCTATAACGTTGGTCGATCTTTCAACGTTGCATTATCGGGGAGAGTGACTTTTGGCAAGTGGAGAGGCTCCTGCACACAAGCTGCAGATTATTCACAGCCCAAATGCGGCAATTGTGTGTGTTAATACTACCGTTCAAATAAAAGTGTGCTTCGTCACTCCATAAAATCTGCCACAGCCATGTACCATGTGTGCTAAGAATCTCAATGAAAAATCCAATCGAGTGGCCGCATCGCCAGGGAGCAATTCTTGAACAGAAGAGATTTTATACGGGTAAATCTTCAACATCTGATGCAGGATCTTCCGCACTGTTGAGTATGGGATCTGCGTGTCCTGGGATACTGCCCGAGCACTGCTGGTACACAACACATTCGCCATCTCCTGTTCAACAACTAAGTTGCAACTTCTTCAACTTGTTACTGACTAACCGCTTTGTGCCCCCGGCCTGGTTGCTGTGCTGGAGTTCCTGTAATTTCAAATCATTGAATCACGTTTCGTAAGTTTGTTATGCTCATCGGTTCTTTTCGCAACTTCTTTAACCACTGAAATTCAGGAAGGACAGCACTGGCATTCTCGTTCCACTGATAGTATAGCTTGACTAACAAAGCACGGTCCCGTAAGGTAAGAGCCATCGAAAGGCAGTTGGCCTCAGAATGACGAGAATTCTCCTAGCCTTTTCCTTTGATACTCATGATCGTTACACAGAACACGTTTACGCAAATTAATGCATTTTATTTGGTAAACAGTGCCAAAATTTTATTGGTGACAACTTTTGATACTAATTTTTATTTTTTTAGAAATCGAAATCCCATGGTCCACTATGTACGCCTATCAAATTTGGTTATGTTTCGTCCATTACTTTACTTCGCTAGAGGGCTCTGGATACCTCACGTTATTTTATAACCACCCTGTATATTAAATACTGTACACATGTATATTGTATACATACATCAAAATATGGTACACTGCTTAGAGGGTAGAGGGTTGGAATCCCAAGGGACTTGGCCAACTCAATTTTACTCCCATGAAACTCTTGAACTTTTATTTTATGTTCTTATTTTTGTTCTTCTTTACAGAAATGGTTGAGGTCTTACAATACCACATAGACAAGAGATTTTAACTAGATTCACCATCATTCATAATAGGTATACATGAAAAAGAAAATGCTTACAAACAGGAACTTGATTGGATAAAACACAAATGAGTAAAAACTGCTTTTTTATTGCAGAAACTGCTTGTAGGAAGTACTGGCATCAAGAGAACAAAAGATTATATCTACCATGGCTGTCTAAACAAAATCACCGACCATGGTAAGTTAATACATGATAAACAACCAACATGCCTGGGTGAAAGCCTTTTAAGAAACCTTTATGAAGAGTGAGCAATGATTTTGTTTTGGCAAGCCTTATTAAACACTGTGCTTCCTCTCTATGGCAGTCACAATCTTTTGTTCTGTTGATGCCAATGCCTCTTATGAGCAGTTTCTGCAATAAGCAAATAAACTACCCTATCAAAAATCATGGAACAACCCTGATTTGCATGAAAATGAGACATTCCTTTGCAATTTCACTGTTGGCATTCTTCCTAGCACTACATAACAGAGAGTATGCTATTATGAGATGATGCTTGCGTAAATGCTGTAAGAATGTCTCAAAGAAAAGAGCTTTCAGACTCCAAAGAGGTACAATTGTTGGGTGCCATCTCGCAAGCAAAACTGTTAGAGAGACGTCAACCCTCCTAAACATCCCGAAATCGACCGTTCACAACGTCATCCGGGCATGGAAAGAGAAAGGCAACACAAGTGTTCTGCCTAGGACTGGAAGACCCAAGATCAAGTCGGTCAGAGACCAAAGGGCTCTTCGTAAAGTGGTCACTGCAAACCGTCACACATCGTTGGATGGACTGACAAGATTGTTCATAGAGTCGACGGGAACAACTGTGAGCACCCTGACTGTTCGCAGGGAACTGCATGCAATGGGTTTTAATGGCAGAGCGGCAGCCCACAAACCTCACACCAGCACCAGCAACGCAGCAAGGAGATTGCAATGGTGCAAAGAGCGACAACACTGGACTCTGGATCAATGGCGAATGGTTGAATGGAGTGATGAGACCCTCTACACCATCTGGCAATCGGATGGACGGGTTTGGGTATGGCAAAACGCCTGGCGAACGTTATCTGCCAAGCTGTGTTGTGCCCACAATAAAGTTTGGCGGAGGGTCGGTGATGGTGTGCGGGTGCTTTTCATGGTATGGGTTGGGTGCAATCATTTCTGTGAACGGACATCCAAATGCAGAGTGTTACCAAGACCTTCTGGACAACGCAGCACTCCCATCTCTCTGGCAGCACTTTGGCAATGGCCTTTTTCTGTTTCAGCACGATAACGCACCTTGCCATAAAGCAAGGGCTGTAGGCACATGGTTTGATGAAAAGGGGGTTCGAGAACTTGACTGGCCTGCCCAGAGCCCCAATCTGAATCCCATCAAACATCTGTGGGACGTGTTGGAACGTCAATTGCATGCTTGTGCGGAACGCCCGAAATCCGTGACTGAACTGTACAAGACAATTATGGCAGAATGGCGAAAATTACCCGTCAAACGTATGAAAAACTTGTGGACAGTATGCCCCAGAGAGTAGCAGCTGTGATAGTAGCAAAAGGTGGACCAACAAGGTACTAAAATATGTATATTTTTGAGTGTTTCTATTAAAGTGATGGTGTTCCATGACTTTTGATAGGGTAGTGTATATCAGATAAACTTTTGGAGTTTTTGTGTAACATGCTGAAAACAAAACACGATCATGTTATTAATTATTATTTTGGTACAAATATTTTATGGACACTCTGTATATCAACCCTGGGCAAGAGGTGGCCTGGTGAGCACGAGCCGCGAGCGAGGATGCTTGAAATGAGTGCTTCTAAGTTAAGCTCCGCTTTCACAGAGGGGTTGGAATGTAATATAATATACTTAAACCTGTAATTCATTTTAATTCATTGAATCACATAAATAAACGAAAAACAGAAAATACCTATGAGGAGTAGTGTTTTCCGTTTTTCGTTTATTTATATGACGGTATCCGCAGTTTCGGCTATTTTCCTACTTTTTCATTGAATCACTTTTAAGTGCCTTGTTCCAAAATTGCTTTGCTCGAAAGTGAATAGGAAGGGAACTGTATACAGGGTGTCCCAAAAGGTAGTTTACAAACTTTACATGCAGGTCTGTCAGACAATGACGAACAAGTATTACATAGGAAGTTGTGTCCAAAAACGTGACCAGCCACTGCTAGAGGGCGATGTTCGCAGGTGTATTAGAGAGTGGGAAGCGGGATCATTTCAGGTAAGGACGTTGCAGGAACAGGATGCATCAGTTCGGTAATGAAGAATTGGTTGATGTGCATTACGTTTATGGAAATGGACAAGCAGCGAGACGCATGTACCAAGAGTGCTTCCCAAACAGACGTCTGTTAAGTCATCCATAGTTTGGACAATTGCACCACAAATTAAGTGAGAATGGAGCTTTCTGAGTAAGCAACCACATACGTCAGCAATGTACTACTTGCACACCTGTTTTTGTTAATAAAGTCATGTTAACTTTTTGTCACATCTCTTTTTTGTGTGTCGGTCTCGTTGCTGTAGCACCCCACGGTTTGATTTTCGAGGCGTAAAGTTTGTAAATGACCTTTTGAGACACCCTGTATATTGTATGCACGTCGCCAAGTTATTTCAGATTTCAGAATCAAATTCAATAAAGCGGTTCCATTTATCACTCATCAGCATGTCTTAATTCAGATTTCTTTCATCCCACTCTCCTTCTCTTTCATGAACTTCATCGCCACTGCTCCGAGAGCCGGGTGTCAGCACGTCTCTGCTCGTGAGGATGAGCTGGCTCCCACGGGCATTTCTGTGCCCAGGACTGCTGTACATACGTTAAACACATACTTTGTCATTATAAACGTAAAGATATAATATCTTTCTTGAAATAAGCATCTAGTGGGAGCACTTTACTTTTAATTTTGAACATTTTTGACAAGCAACGATGGATTTAATGAATTAAAACAAAGAACTGAAAATGGCACATTAAAGATGGGAACATGGAGACGTGCAGGATTAGATAAGCATGTGCTCTGCCTGCATCAATGACAGTCATCATGGTGTAAATGAGCGCAAACACGTACACACACCAGTGCGAAGGAATGTAATATGTGGGAAAACTATCGTATTAAACGGGATACATAGTGCGTAAAAAATACCTAAAGTTAAGGGACCAACAAAAAAGCGCATATTTTGTGGATAATTGTCTTAACCGTGATCATATTAAGCGGGTACTACTGTAATTATTAATTATAATGAATGATGACCTCTTTAAGCAAAACAGAAACGAACATGTATTGAAATTAAAATAAAAAAGAAAAACAAATGGCGTTTTGGAATCATTTTTTAAATTGGCCTTTGGTTTTCTGCCAATTTGAAATCTCGTTTCTCGTTTTACAATCAACGCGAAAGTTTGCTCCCGCTTCGCCCTCTTAACATATTTTCCCGATGTCAACCTTCAATGCAGACATTGCAGCCATCTGGATAATTAACATTTTAGCGATGAATAAATCGCAGTGTTCTTGACGAGTCTGTCTAATAGTATAATCATCATTGCGCTGGTGTTTTCGTTAATTTTAACTTTATTTTCCGCCACTATTAACATATCCTGAATTAGATAGCACCACCAGGCACTCGTTTATTCAATTTACCGGCCTAACCTACTTGACTCCATTCGAAAGTTTCGCGGTTACCGATTCAAATACGATTCTGCAAACCACGAGACCTACGCTACTATCATCTCCTGTGAACTCATCATTTCAACTCGATCAGTTTACCGCGTTCGGGACGTAATCGCTGAATGAAAAAAAAATAATTTGCGAGTTACCAGGAATTACAGAAATTACTGCATGTTCCTTCTTTTGTAATTTAACTCTTATTAAATTATGAAGTTGGGTATACTTATTTTATGGGTACCCTGAATAATGCTGCCAGTGTCACATTCTCTAATAGAAGTGCAGACAGGCGTCTCGTGCCTCTTTGGCCGTGATCGTGCTGTAAGTTTAATGCTTTATCACTTCAGAACAAACGATACAATTATGAATTTATTTATTAATCAAATCGCATGATAAAGAATCATAAAATGCGTGTAATTTGCGAGTGGATGTCTCAACGAAACGTGCTAAAAGCCAAGAGGGCGAAGCAAGAAAATATTTGCTTTGATCATATTTATGAAGGCTTAAATGTCGTTTGAATGAATAAGATATTCTGCAGGCTCATACATACCTTCAGGCTCTTAATCGTTGACATGCCTTGAGTATTTTGATTTAAATTGCTTGTAATAAGGGACACCTACGCTTCTTAAGGACTAGCAATAACAATTCACGTTTAACGAACCACGTGTAATTTCACGAACGTATCAATAGATGGCAGATCTGTTGAACTTTTTAGTACGGAAGCTCTATAAGGCAGTACAATCAGGAGCACGCTCTACGAGATAGTAAATCGTAGGCCGTGATCTGGAGCCAATTGCTTTATCTTTATGTGCTCTGAATACAATTTTTACGAATTATTTATACGAGGGTTGGGGCGTAATTCATGGCAACTATTTTTTTTTATGAGAATTCAAGCATGGGTGGAAAATGTGAAATTAATAGATGAAAGGACAAGGAATGGAGGAAATGTACGGACATTTAACAACACGCCAACACTTTGCTTCTCATGTTTATTAAGGTAGTTGACAACGGCGGTTGACTGAGAACTGATTTAACATTGCTCTCTGCGCAACATCAGGAACTCACGGAGCCATCTAATGTTGTGGAAACATACTACCAGTCACAGCTTTCCTGGCATTTTATGATACCATCCCTTAGCTCTGAGGAAAAAAAATAGTTGCCATGACTTATGCCCCAACCCTCGTATTTTCTTAATAAGTATTATATTCTCGTAATTAGATAAATACATTTTAGCATGGATAGCGAAAGTCATATTGAATTTCCTTTTCACAAGGAAAAGAAAGACAGGGAAATGGGCAGCAGGAGAACTTACCTGTGGAGCATATAAGAAAATGAGAAAGCCTTTCTCGGTGATGGAAAAAAATAAAAAATAAATTGGAATGGTACATTCGCACAGGCCTACCACGAGATAATGATACGGATTCAAAAAAGAAAATTTTATTTTTCAGTAAGAGGAAGCTCTTCATGCCGTTTATATTGTGTTTGGAGCTTTGAAATGAATGTTCCCGCCATTTCTTCATTTTTTCAAAAAAAAAAAAATAATTTCTCTAAAAAGGCTTAGCCCATTTCCATAAAAAATGCGTCAATGCATAGTTTAAGGATCCCTCAAAGTGTGAATTTCTTAAAAAAAAAAATAAAAAAAAAATGACGAGGGAGGGGATATTAATAACTCCAAAATGGCTCATCACAGCCAAACAAGTCATTTACGAAAAAAAATTCGCCTTAATGAGAGGATATGTACATGTCGAGTTTATTGAGCTTGGTTCGCTGGTTAGAACGCTACAGCCATTTTTTAACTTTAAAAAAAAGCTATTATCTCGAAAAAGGCTTACCTAATTGACATAAAACATATGCTAAGGCACAATTTAGGGTACCCTCTAAGTAAGTATAATTTTTGTGGCTTTGCTATTTGCTGTTTCAGAGGAATTAGCTGCACAAATTTGGTCACATACGTACATCCGTACAGGGTGTTGCAGATAACTACAGGGCAGTATAACGGGAAGCCTACCCGCTTGATTGCGGGGACCAGCTCGGTCGATTGGCAGGATGGAAGGAAATGAAGGTGGCCTGCAGCAGCCAGCAGTTTCCACGTCAGGGAGGGGGGGGGGGGTTGACGTCCAAACTGGCCTGTTCTTCATATAGTTAACCAATTATCATTTGATGTCGAGCCACTCCCTGCAATCGAACGGGTAGGCTTCCCGTTATACTGCCCTGTAGTTACCTGCAACACCCTGTACATACGAGGGGTGATCAAAAAGTAATGTCGCGTATTTTTTTCTCGAAAATGACGGCAGATATGAGAAAATTGCGTTATACAGGGTGTTTTTGAATTGAGTACAGATTTTTTGGGAGATGATAAAAGAGGTCCTTAGAAGTATTTTTTGTCATATGAACAAGGGGTCCCCGCAGCTCCGTTTACTTACAATACTGCATTGAACAATCAAATGACACCGGGACGCAGTGTGCGTTGGTAGGCCTAGATTATTTTATTTTTAACAATTAACGCAAGCAATCTATTGTATGACTTTTACAGTAATTGTTCGAAATGACCGCCATTTGCTTCATAGCACAATTCGCAACGCCTTATGATGGATTGATGTACGCGTGGAAACATTTGATTTGCACGGTCGCTGATGTCACCTGCTGCCGCGACAACACGAGCCGCCAATTCTTCTTCGGTATCTACGGGTTCGGAGTACACCATTGATTTTATGCTTCCCCATAAAAAAAATCCATCTGTGTGAGAACTGGCGATCTCGGTGGCCAAGCAACTGGTCCGCCACGACCAATCCAACGACCAGGATATGTCTCATTTAGATAATCTCTAACTGCTCTTGTGTAATGCGAAGGTGCGCCGTCCTGTTGAAACCACATCAAATGTCTGGTCATTAATGGAACATCTTCAAGAAGACCAGGGAGCTCCTCCTTCAGGAAACCAAGGTATGTTTGCCCGTTAAGACGGCATGGTAGGAGATATGGCCCAATCAGGACATTGTGAATCATGCCAGCCCAAATATTCAACGAAAAACGATGCTGAAAACTGTTAACATGTGTTGCACATGGGTTGACATGAGACCACAGATGACTATTGTAGCTATTGAACATTCCCTCTCGCGTAAACGTTGCCTCATCTGTCCACAAAACCTTGGAAGGAAAGTCTGGAATCCTATTCTGTTGCTGCATAAACCATTCCGCGAAAGCACGCCAGGGACCATGATCATTGGGACATAATTCCTGCACCTTTCGAAGCTTGAACGGATGTTGCAGGTTGTCATGTAAAATGTTCCGACCGCACGAGTACTTGTCGATGGATTTTGGTTAAACCTTTCCAAAACTTCATCCTCTAATTCAGGGGAGCGTAACCACCGACGACGTCCACGCTGATGATTATCATGAGCGAATGCGCCTGTTTCTCTTAGACGACGATCTACTGCACCAAATGTTCGTGAATTGGGAAGAATTCTGTTGGGATAACGTTCAGCATACAAACGCCTTGCACCATCCATGGTACCAGCAGCACCGAGACACAGATGCATGTCTGCATAATCATTCCATGTAAAACGATTCATACTGTTTGTTTAACTTTACACATGTAAAAAATACATCAAGTGAACTTTTTAAAACAAATCTTTACCTACTGCTTTCCCAGAATGCGATTAGTTCATTTACATATGAACTAATCATATTTTACAAAGGGGTTGGATACCATGAAATCTCCTTGACGAAGTTTGTCCTAAGACTTTTCAACAAACAAGCACGTGCACCTTGAAATTTCTTTGCAAACAATTACTTTAAAAGTTATTACAGTAGATTGCTTGTGTTAATTGTTAAAAATAAAATAATCTAGGCCTACCAATGCACACTGCGTCCCGGTGTCATTTGATTGTTCAATACAGTATTGGAAGTAAACGGAGCTGCGGGGACCCCATGTTCCTATGACAAAAAATACTTCTAAGGACCTCTTCTATCATCTCCCAAAAAATCTGTACTCAATTCAAAAACACCCTGTATAATATAACAAAGAAGCTATCTGGAAAATATAGAATACAAACCAAACCAGTGAAAGATAAAGAGGGTAAACTACTTACACTGGAAAACAGCCAACTGGCGAGGTGGCAGCAACATTTCCAGGAAGTACTAAATGTAATGGTGGAAGAAAATGAAGATGAGAGAGACCAGGAAAGACAACAATATGTAGAGATAGAAGAAGAAAATGAGGAATATGTACAAGAAACGGAAATATCAACAACTCCACCTACAAAGCTGGAAAATGTACAGGCAATTAAAAAAGCCTGTACAAAAAATGGAAAAGCACCAGGATGGGATAACCTTCCAGTAGAGGTCTACAAGTGTGACCCACTTCTGACAGCCGACATAATATATCCTCTGCTAGAGAAGATATGGAATTCAGCAACTCTTCCTGAAGATTGGAAGAAAGGAGTTCTAATAAAACTTCCCAAAAAAGGAGATCTCGCCAACTGTAATAATTGGAGAGGGATAACACTACTTTCGACTTGCAGTAAAATCCTATCTAGAATAATCCTGAGTAGAATAAGTAACCATGTCGACAGAAAACTTAGACGTGAACAAGCTGGTTTTCGTAAAAACAGGTCAACTATTGACCAGATCAGCACCCTAAGGATTATCATTGAACAATTTACAGAATACCAAGAAACTCTATACCTACTCTTTATAGATTTTGAGAAGGCATTCGACTCTGTAAAGAGAGAGGCAATTTGGAATGCTATGAAAGAATATAATATTCCATATAAAATCATAAAATTAGTTCGAGCCATGTATGAAGGATATACCTTCCAGGTTGAACACCAGGGAAAGCTATCAGAGCCCATAGAAATCAAGAATGGAGTGAAACAAGGGTGCTTGCTGTCACCAATACTTTTCTTGATGGTATTGAACAGTGCGTTGAAAAAGACGGTAAATAGAGGAAGAGGTATCCAGTGGAAAATTAATTCAAGATTGGAAGAACTTGATTTTGCAGATGATCTATGTCTACTAGCTCAGAGTTTTAAAGACAGAAATAAAATTCAATGATCTAAAAGTTGAGGCAAGAAAAGTTGGATTAAAGATAAATACCTCAAAAACAAAAGAGATGAGAATTAACTACCGAAATCAAAACAAGGTAATGCTAGATAGTAGAGAAATAGAAAGAGTGGAAGAATTTACATATCTAGGTAGCGTGATGACAACAAATGGGGGTACAACACAAGATATTGAAAACCGCATAAGAAAAGCTAAAGGAGTTTTTGTCCAACTCAATCCAGTTTGGAGATCTACAGCATTGCTAATAAAAACAAAGCTAAAAATTTACAACTCCAATGTTAAATCAATTTTGTTATACGGCTGTGAAACTTGGAGAATGACTGAAAGCGACAGGAAGAAAATACAAACTTTTACCAATAGATGCTTGGGAAGAATTTTAAGAGTGAAGCGACAAGGTAGAATAAGAAACGAAGAGATATGGAGAAGAACGGAACAACAACCAATGGATATCCAGATGAAAAGAAGAAAGTGGAGATGGATAGGTCATGCCATAAGGCAAGGGGGCATCGCAGCAGAGGCAATGGAATGGAATCCGCAGGGGGCGAGAAGGAGAGGAAGACCCAGAGTTACATGGAGACGAACGGCGGAGAAAGAACTTGAGAGGAGGGAATAGTATGGAGAGAAGCGAAGAGAGAGGCATTGGATAGACTGGGCTGGAGATCATTCGTTGAGGCCCTATGCTCCACCTAGGAGTTGATGGAAATAAGTCAAGTAAGTCAAATTCGGATATAAGGGTCGTTCAAGGTTGATCCAGACTTTTGTGCACAGAAAATCAAGAAATAATTTTACCACATTACACTTTTCAGGGAACGTTACGTAAACCTTTTTGAATATCCCATGCACGCAAAGCAGCTGCAGCAAGCAACATCTCTGTAGGTGTGAATATTGTACGAGGGGCGTTCAAATTTGACCTGGACTTTATTTTTTGTAATTTCATTGTTGTAAAAATCTAAACTTTCATTGTTGGGATGGCAATTACCGCCTGTCAAGCAAATGCAGCACCACTCATCCGGTTGCCATGATTCGATTCTGGTTTGTTTGTTTGTTTAAACAAAATGGCGGACAGCGATGTGTCGACCAAAGTGGAACAACAAATATTCATCAAGTTTCTCCACAACGAAGGTGTGAAAGCATCTGAAATTCTCAGAGACTTCAAAGGCAGTTCACCGAGTCCTGTTTGTCTCGATTATGTCTTTGCTTGGTGCCAAAAGTTTGAAGGAGGGCGACAATCAGGAATGAACCTCATAAGGCAAGGCCAGCAACTGCTGTCAATGATGGCATCATCGCACAAACAAATGAGCTGATAAGGGACAACAGGCGGATTCATGTCCGAGAATTGGCTTCAATACTGAACATCAGCGCTGGCAGTGTGGAGACCATCATCCACAATAAGCTGAAATTCAACAAGATCTGTGCCAGATGGGTCCCTAAGCAACTCTCAGAGGATCACAACACCACCCTGGTGGAAATCTGTTCCACGCTGCTGCAGCGATATGACAGGGAAGGAGCGGTGTTATCCTGAAAGCAAGCGTGCAAGCATGGAGTGGCGACACACTGACTCACCACGACCCAAGAAATTCAGGATAACACCGTTGACAACAAAGTGATGGCAACTGTATTCTGGAACAGTAAGGGTATCATTCATGTCGATTTTCTGGAAGAACATCGAACCATAAACGCATCCTACTACTGTGACATTTTGAGGACGCCCCTGAAGCCAGTACTAAGGAAAAAGCAACCAGGACTCCTTACCAGTGGTCTTTTGTTTTCTGCAAGACAATGCCAGACCACACACAACCAAACTATGGACACTGACGGAACTCAAATGAGACATCTTACCACATCCCCCCATACTGCTCGGATCTCTTGCCTTGCGAACTATCCCCTTTTTTGGACCATTGAAAGTTCTTGGGAGGGCAGAGGTTCGACTCCAATGAGGAAGTGAAAAAGGCTGTCCTGACGTGGTTTAGACATCAGCCTTAAGATTTCTACAGAACCGGGATCCAGATGCTCTCAGAAAGCTAGAAAAATGTGTAGAGAAGCAAGGATAGTTCTTTGAGAAATAACTGGTGTGTTTAAGTGCGTGCATGTGTTTTTTTTGTAGTTTCCCGATTTTATAAAAAATAAAGTCCAGGTCAAATTTGAACGCCCCTTGTAAACTTAGCTGCTCTGATCAGAAGATGGGTGCGAGGTGAGAGCTGTTGATGTTCTGGCCACCATTCGACAAGATCAGACTGTCTCCAGAGACTGCTCTCTCATGACTCTGGAATAAGCCACACCACATGACTGCGAGAAATAGTTTTTATTTGTGAAGATTCGTAAAAAGCAAGGAAAAATATGGCATAATTAAAGTGCTTACATGTAATTGTGCAGTAATAATTATTGGGGGTGGGGATTTAAAGTCAGCAGATAGTAAAATTCAAAACAGGCAATGACAAAAGGGCAGAAAGGGGTACAAATGAAATAAACTGTGGTATCAATTCTATGAATTATGAAGTAAATAGTGTTGTGTAAATAAAATGTAAATAGTATATATATGTAATTCTGTATATATTATGTAATTTCAGTTTTCTTTGTATTACAAAATTCGAAATAAGCACTATGCTAAAGCGTGGACACCGCCATGAACGACACTCATCAAAAGAACGATCTCATTGTCCATGATAAGTCTGTTGGTTTGAACAAGCTTTCACCTTCACAATACTTACCAGAGCAATGATACAAAGCACCTAGCCAAGTATATAAAGATTTTTGCCCAGAATGAAAGCAAGTAGAACATAAAAGAGCACTTTTGACTAGTTCAAATACTTCCCTCAAAAACGGCACTCATTCACCATTGAATTTTGATTGCCAGCTACTTTTCCACTGTTAAAAACCAAATGATTGCTCATTATTCTAGCTTGGATGCTTCCTCTTGCACATGTCAAGCATTCATTGCTGCCAATTCTTGCATGCTCTCCATCACTCGATTAGGGTTAGTGATGTGCGATACCAAAGAAGCATCGATACTTCTGGTATCGAGTACTTGAATAAAATACTCGATACCAATATCGAGTACTCAATGAGAAAGTATCGATAGTATCGAGTAAAAATGAGTATTTATTTATATGGTAAAATGCATTTCTGAGAGGACGTCGAACCTATACTGGAGCACGTGGAGGCTAACATCACTCATTGCAATTAGACCTCACTACTATTACTAGGAGGCTATCATCACGTGTCCGAGTCATTAGCTTTTTTTTTTTTTATTTCCCGTGCACCCATAGAGCGAGGCGTGAGCTCGACAGCTCAACCTCGTTAGGAGAAATAAAAACAAACGCTTCGAAAGATACTTCCCTAATCAGTAGGCAGCCACTGGAATAAAAGCCTTAAAATATTCAACAGATTCTGAATTAACGCTGAAAATCGAACTTCTTCAACAGGTGACTGATAGATTTTTTCAGTATCGGGTATCGACATGCAAAGTATCGATACTATCGATACTTGAGCCATATTTCTATGCCCGATACTTGAGTACTCGATACCGGCAAGTATCGATACTTTTTGGTATTGGTATCGGTATCGGCACAACACTAATTAGGGTTACTAATGACGTCATATCGTTTATGTTTGACTGACTCTTGTAGAACATGGCATACTGGCAAGCTTAGTCCTCCTTCAAATTGTCTCAAAACTCAAGAATTTATACATCTTCAGTATGGACAAGATCATTAAAAAAAAAAAAAGCACAATAACAATTTAGGTTAAAAAAAATATTTATTAGTCATAGCAAAAATATGTAAAACCTACAATAAAATTAAAGACTAGTTTCATTTTAATTTCTTAGTTATTCCTAGGTCCTGGATACACTTTTTACATATCACATTTTAAAGTAATACTTCTAAGGTTGCATTCTGAGAGCACCATCAATGCGTATGACTTCACCATTCATCATGGGATTCTCAATGAGAAATTGAGCAAGATGGGCATACTCGTCTGGTTTTCCTAGCCGCTTTGGGAAAGGAATGTTTTCTGCCAACTGTGCTCGGGCTGGTTCTGGAAGTTTTTCAAGAAGCGGCGTGTGGAACAGGCCTAGAGATAAAAAAGAAAAAAAAACACTACTTGTATAATATTTGATAGCCGGAAAATAAAAATTATGTGTATGTTTTCTATTAAATGGCTTATCCCTAAATTTTATTAATCTCCAACAAAGACCCTGAAATTGTGCGCTCTGCAATCTATTAAGAGAATGGCGTCAAACTATTAAGAGAATTGATGAAAAATAGGAAAGAAAATTCTGCAGCCTGGATTTGAACCAGGAACCTTTGGCTTGAATCCAGGCTGTGGAATTTTCTTTCTGTTTTTCATCAATAATTTAACATCTGAGGTAAGGTGTATGATTAAAACCTCATGAACCCATCTTTAGCTATTAAGAGAACATCAAATCGGGCCAACCAACTAGCTCTTGGAGTTGAATCTGGAACTTTTGCCTCAACTGCATATTCATAGATAAGTTTGCACAAACTTAAAATATCCCATTATTTATTTATAACACGTTATCAAAAAATTTTAAACAAAAATTATTACAAGAAAGCAATAACAAAAAATTCATTTTGTTACATGAGACTGGGAACAAATATCACATACAGTATTTTCTAATGGTGAGATTTTATTCATTTTGACAATGAAATTCATTATGCCACAGGTATCTTGTTTTAGCATCCCTTGGATAATTCTTCAAGCTGCATTTTAATATTCATCTGGTTCAGCACTAACATTATTTTATTAAAAATATTTCCATTGACTAACTGGAAATAAAATAAGCTCTTTATTTTTGAATCAATTTTCAGTGAGTAGAACAGATTCATCATTATGGGATTACAGAACAATAACAAATAACAAGCCTGCAGCAGCCAGCAGTTTCCACAGTCAGGGAAGGGGGGGGGGGGGGGGAAACCGCAAAAATGGTCATGTTTTTGATAAAATTACCCAATTATCATTTGATGCCGAGCTAGCTCCTGCAATCGAGCGGGTAGGCTTCCTGTTATACTGCCCTGTAGTTATCTGCAATACCCTGTACTAGTACCACCTAGGACTCTCCCAAGTGCTGTTTCAGCAGTGGGACCTGCTGTCTCAAAACTGCTGGACAATTTAGTGCGCAGCATGCCACGACATTGTGCAGCATGTATAGTACCATTATACGTCCTATTGAATATCATCTAACAAACTTCCAGTAGGAGTTTTCCACATCCACGGAATGGAGCATGTAAGTAGGGTGTTCATGACAGTTTGTTTACATGCAGCAGTGCTGCCACTTTTTTTGTTTTCTGCGTACTTTATGTTAATAAAGTCTACTGTATCTCTGCAAAGTCTGATGACATTTTGTGGAGAGGAATAGCCCAATCTTTTAAATCTCTTAACTTTTGAGCACAACTAAAATAAAAATTTTCTTCATTTTCATGGCTACATTTCCCTTCATGGGAATCAAGACTATACAAGGGGTAGCAAAAGTGTAATGACTATTACGATTTTGCATAAGATTATTTTGCTTTGACAAAGAATAATCTCTATCCGAAGCATCACCTTTATTCCAGAGTTATTGTGTTCAGTTTTTCTTTCCTTCTACATCCATCAATTATTCATATGGAAAAAAGACATGCTGGCTATGATCATTACAATAGCTTTGTTAACTCAAAAGAATGTCACTAATAGCAAGACTTCACTTAACTATAGCTCGGGACAGGTTAACCTTGCAATGAAGAAACAAGTACAGTGAGAGATCTTTGTATCAATGCGCGGAGTAATTAAGGAAGATGGGAGTAGGTAATAAGAAAAACTTAATCTAGAGACGGGGCAATTGCTTGCTATAGAAATATTTGGATATTCTTCACGCAATCTTACGTAAACATTTACAACTAATTGCTTCATTCGACTTGTTGAAGGAGTGTGACTTGAATAGCAATAACGTGGCAGCCACGATAAGAAATAGTTCCGAAAAGGTGGAATCGCATGCATTATTAAATAAAAAGTATGAAAAGACCTGGGAAGTGATGTGTTAAGTTTTTAAAATGTGAAGAGTAAATAATAGTAAATAAAAGTTTTAATCAGGTATACAATATTTACTATATAATTTTTTAAAAAAATGCTAGGGACTATATTTCAGCAGCGCACGAACATAGCTTTATTGTTGCCTGTACTCTATTCTTCATTGCAGGTACTCTATTCTTCATTGCCTGTACTCTATTCTAACCTGTTCCAAACTATAGTTAGGTAATATCTTAAGTGTTCAAATTGCAGGCCTTCATTATTTACATATCTTGTAGAGTATTTGCTACACTTAAGCACTGTTTGGTATAGAATTCTTTTTGCCACAGATTTATTTGACACACTTCTTTTATGCATCGAATCCCATTTTCCACAGAAGACAAATACGTACAATAATTAATAAATGTTAATTTTCCACAATAAATCCCATATTTACAGTTGTGAGTATGCAACTATTTTTTTGCATACTCAACTGTAAATATACTTTTGCCACTGTATATATTAAGTTATCACAGAAATAAGACGTGTACATCCATGCCATCTAATGACATGCCTAAAAGATAGCTTCATAGGGTTCAACCTTCTGAAACTAGCAATTCATCACACAAATGCATCATATGCTTAGAAACCAGCCTGAAACCTTCATATTTTGTATAACAAGAGGCCATTTATTATAAATTACATATTCTATTAAACTTCCCATGGGACCAACCTGAAAGAATTAGAATCAGGCACATTCAAAATTAATATTTACCTGGGGCAATGGTGCAACAACGGATGCCTTGCGATGCCAAATCTCTGGCAATAGGCAGAGTCATGCCAACAATAGCACCTTTACTCGCAGAATAGGCAGCTTGACCCCGCTGTCCATCGTAGGCAGCAACACTCGCAGTATTCACCACAACACCACGATAGCCATCTTCATCAGGAGCATTTTTACCAATTAAACCTACTCCAAGACGAATGACATTGAACGTTCCAATCGTGTTAACCTATCATAAGACCTTTTTTAAATTTGAAATACTTGATTAAATAAAATTAAATTGTTTTTAAAATAAATTAAGCTAACCAACGTTACCTTTATCACTTTCTCAAAATCTTCCAAAGAATGCGGAACATTCTTTTTGAAGTTGTAAGTTTTAACTGCTATTCCTATACCTGCACAATTAACAATCGCATCCAACTTGCCAAATTTGTTTTCTACCATACTGAGAGCATCTTTCACTTCTTTTTCTACAGTCACCTAAGGAAGGAAAATATTAATTTTAGCAATCCATTTGGAAATTAATATATACCAAAGCATACAAACAAAACATACATACATCTGTAGGTGCAAACACAGTGTTGGATCCTAAGCGCGAAACGACATCAGGTCCACTGCTTTGTGGCAAATCACATAGTACAACTTTTGCCCCATTTTGGACAAATCGTTCAACTGTAGCCAATCCTAAACCGGATGCTCCTCCTGTAACCAAGGCAACAAGACCCTGTAAGTAAATAAAAATTCAGCTGCTTTGAAATAAGACCTATAATTTTCATAATGAAAAAGTAAATGTGTAGCCAATTTAAAATTACAAATAATGCACTAAAGTACCAACAATCACAGTACAAGCACAAATCATCATGTAGGTGCCCTAGCAAAATGGGTAATAGTTCCATAAATGAACGGAAGATGTCTGTAGAGTTGTTGATGCACTTGTCTGGAGAATTACTCGCAGCTTTGTGGATGCAAATAGATCTCTCTAGTATGTCCCATAAATGCTTGATTCATATCATCTGAATATGGAGGCAATTTGTCAAACTCTCCAGAATGTTCCTCAACCCAATTCTAAGCAACACAAATCCAAAGAACATCTAAATTCTTACAAATATAGTAGGTAATTGGAATTTTACATAATCTCAATTCTTACAAACATGGCAATGATTTTGATTTTCTTTTTTTGTTCCATTGAAGAATTCTGTAAAAAAAACTGCAATTTTTTTGTTTTGAATCACGATATAAAGCATTATCCTAATGGAATATCTTGCTGTTTTGGGGGGGTAAAGAAAAGTCCATGAACCAAGTGTGCAACACGCCAGTCAAAAATCAATTTTATTGCTTAATATTTTGATCAATTCTGTGTTTAGGTAGATCAGTGGACCTAACTCATTGTATACGAGCATACACTAGACCAATAAGAAACCACAACTAACCTGCACAACACCCTGACAAACTGGGATCTATGGCATTTACACCATACCCAAATCCTTCCTTCAGCTGCAAACTGGAACTAGGACTCATCAGACCACGTCACTTGCTGACAGTTATTCAGGATCCAGTTAGCAACCTCACGAGCCCACGCAAGCAATTAATGAACTTCTCGTTCGGGAGATTTTCAATCACCATTTCCCAGACTTGATGGATAGGATGTGATGGCCCAATCTCATGGCAGCCAAGTTCACCTGAGAAAACCCCCCTCGATTTTTTTCCTGTGGGGGTATGTTAAGGATAAGGTGCATAGCAAGAAAGTAAAGACTTGCCTGGACTGTGCTGGCAAACTGTCCAAGCCATATCATCCATCACTCAGAGATGCTTAACACATGGAGAGAGCGTGAGTACCGCCTAGATATTTAATGGGAACTCGTATCAACGTGGACTGAATCATGGCGACATGACTACAAAAACTTTGAGTTTCAGTTTTCATTGTTGCAAACCGCATAGAGGTAGCATTTCTAGTTATAATGTAATCAGAGTTTCTTATCGTACAAATAATTTATGCCTGCCCTGTACAGTAGAACCCAATTAAAATGTGTTTCAAGGAACCGAGCAAAAACTACGCATTATCCAGTATCACGTATTATCCGGTATTGAAACATTCCGCTTGCTGCCTAATTTTTTCTTCATTTTTAATGAAGCGTTAATAGAGTTGTATAGGGCATATTAAGCATCTTTGCCAACTTCGTCTTCTTCATGGTTAATTTTCTTGCATTATCCAAAATGTATATTTTCTGGTCCAGCGTAAGATCAGTGAGTTTCCTCTTCTGAGATGCAGACATGTTGATAATAAAAATGAAACTTAACAAAATAAAAATGCTAACAAGAATGATATAAAAATGCTCTAAATAGGATTGTGAAAAACTGAAATTCTGAATATCATTTATCAAGGAACATGTTTATATACACACTGATAAGAAATCAAAATTCGCGGCTATGGAAGAACATGTGAGTCATTGTTGATGTACGATGGAACATCATCGAATATTGCATAACTAAAACAATTTTGCAACCATATTGCAAATAATTTAAGATTCCTAGAATGAATTTCTTGAGCCAAAAAATTACGTATTATCCGGAATCAGAGGAGAAAAAAGTAGTATTAGCAGGCTGAATTTACATGGAAATAAGTTTCAAGGGGAAGGGACCAAAGGAAAATTATATATTAAGCGGGATCACTTATTAAGCGGTCACATATTAACAGGGTTCTACTGTACTTTAAAAGGGATAATTGTAATAATGAAATTTATGCCCACCCTGTACTTACAATGAACTTTTGAAGAAGCTGCATACAAATAACTCAGAACTTTACAGAAACTATCTTTTACATGTATGATGAAAGTTTTGCCTATGCTAATGAAATCTCTTACCAAAAAGAAAAATACAGAAATGAGACCCTTAGTATGTGTGGAACAAAGATTAGTTACACTTAACAACAGGAAGATCTTTTGAGGACCTGAAATTCTCAACAGGAACATGCCCTCAATGTCTTGGGATTATTATACCAGAAATGAGTAAAACTATTCTCTTAATGTCCATGAATTAGTCATACCTTTCAATTACTTAATTACCTGTTACTGAGGGTAGCGGATAGAGAGCACTTGAAACCTCCACACACTGAACTTAGTCTTTTCAGCCAGCGTGCCTGGCGCAATCAATCCATCTGGCTCAGTCTGTATTGTCGCGATTCCTGTAACCGGCCGGGGGGAAACCAACTGCCCCCTGTAACCAAATAGGTTGGGGTATATATCAGTTCGTTAGAGGGGGGGTCTGGGGGGCCCAGCCCCCCAGTCTTTAAAAAATATAATTTTTATGGATTGATGGATTGATTGCGCCAGGCACGCTGGCTGAAAAGACTAAGTTCAGTGTGTGGAGGTTTCAAGTGCTCTCTATCCGCGAGTGTTTCTGAGACTATGTTGAAACTGTATTCAGGATTAAAATACATGCACACTTTTTATTTTTGGTTGTTAAGATGCTCTTATTCTATGACTGATTAAATAGCTTTTATGTCGCTGAACTATTAAGATGCTTTATTGTGTATGTTATAAACACAGTAAAAATACTTTTTTTTTTTTTTCAGGTAAACTGGGGAATGGGTGACATATTACAGAAGGGAGGGGGGAGGAGTTCACAAGATTTAACACGAACGTGACATGAAAGAGGAGGTCGGGAGAGAGAAGAAAAAAAAAGATTTTCATGGCCTTTTTTATTAATTATTATTATTATTATTATGACGTCGTGTCTGGCTGTATATTAATCTCCTAAATTACTGAAAAAAAGTCTTCATTTTCTTTAGCGTTTCTTAAAATATTTATTGTTAGCCTGTAAAGGAAAGAAAAACCTCTTACTACAAAAAACAGACGAGATATGCAACGCCGTTATTTTTTGTTGGCATTGAATTTGCTTTAAGCAGGCTGTTTTATATGTAGTAAGTCGCTAAGTAATGTCAACATCCAGGCTTCAGATGTTGTTTAACGGTGAAAAGATCTTGACGATTAAAAATGTACAGTGCACATCAAAGTTACCAACTAAAATGCATACAAATGTTAATTTCTACATTATTTTCTAATTGCATTCCCTCGATTATGTAATCACAAACAGGGAGCACAAGTCAAAGTTCACGTACTTTCAAGCTCTTTATCGTCGACATACTTCGTTTATACAAGCTACCTGTCAACTAGATAAAAAGGAAAGGTTTAATATATAACAATGCGTGAAGTAAAAACGAATAAAATCGAATAAAATGTTTTGTTAATGAGTAAAACGACACACGAAAATATACTAAATCAAAAAAAATCACTAAGAAAAGGCAAAAGAGGGACTCACGTGTACAACCTCCGATTTGAAGCGGCCATACAAAATTTGACTGGAGAGCTAGACAGATATTCACTAAATAAAAGGCTGTAGTTTCGTAATACTAGCCGTGGCGCCGCTATGTGACGCCTTTGAGAAAGGGAGTTGGTTTCCATTTACACTAAGCATCCGTGCAAAAAAAAAAAAAAAAAAAAAGTACAAGAATTCCTGACAGTAAGGGTTCATTAAGAGGTTCATATTAAGCATCCTTAATATAGTAGAGTTAATTTTGAGAAGTTTTCCTAATTACTTTTTTAATGAAAAGTTAATTCTAAAATTGAAAGAATTTTTTTTCTCGGTATATGTACGTCTGTCTGTCCACGATAGATATGAAATTGGCTGTTCGAATCCAGGCGCGGATGGCGTATTTTTTTAGGTTATTATCGACGCCTGATATCATATGTGATATTTTTCTTCCTTTAAGTTTTGCTTTACCTTTTTTTTTTTTTTTTTTTTTTAAAAAACCCCCCCCCCCCCTGCACGCTAAACTTGCCTAGTCATTCGAGAGACACATCTTCAATTAATGTTGCGTGAAAAACGACCAAAAACTGAATTCTGAGTTGATTTCTCTTCTCTTACGGAGATCTTCAGTTTCGCGCAAAACAGCGCATCAAGTAGATGAACGAACAAGGAAAACAGCACTTCCATGTACTTTTTGCGTGAAAAATTACCAAAAACTCGATTCTGAGTTGATTTCTATAATAGTGCTAAGAATGAACCCATCAAAGATTATTGCGGTTGAGAAACTAAATTGGAAAAATGAGCTGATATGAAAAAATTTGTTTGGCTGATATAAAGCAAAATGAATCAATTAAATCTAACTGAAAAACGATGTGTAGGCTATATTTCGTTAATGTAGTCGCAAGCGTCCTTTTACTGACTGTAGAGCAATGTCAGTAATAAAATTGCTTTGATCTCTAAGAAGAAGTTGGGGAATTTTTTTTTCAACTCATCTGACATATACATACTATGGTCAATCCACTCTTATATATTTTAAGAAGTTATTGGGTAAGAGAACACACTGTATAGTTTGCGTTATAGCAATTTTACATAATTTCAACGTTTCCTAATCAATCCTTATAACTACTTCAACCGAGGGGTCTGACATTCAACAAAATTATGGCAAAGATTCATAAATCCGCGAATCCTACTAAGATTTATTCAATGAGTTTTCAGATTCATAGCCAAATGTAGGAATTTTTTCCTTGTCTCGTTTTTTGTACGAGTACCTGAGGCGAGATATCGGCTCCTGAAGTTGGATTCAGAATTCAAAAACATGGGATTCAGAACAGATTCGGTGAGATTCGCAGAGATTCATTTTACCTTTGTCAAAGATTCATGTATTGTCAGACCCTTCGACTTCAACGTAAGCTTTGGCCGTAGTAGAAGTAATTTTGGCCAGGGTAGGGGTGGGCTACATTCCTCAATGCATCATGTATTATTCTTTATGAATACATGTAGTTTAAAGCTTTCAACCTTTCAATGATTTAACATTTTTGTTAAAGAAAATCTCAATAAAATCAATGCATTTTTTCATAAGAATGCAATTTGATTTTGTATGAATAAGTTATTTAATACTATAAATACACTTCTCATACAACGCTTAAATACGCAACGGTATTGAGAATTGAAGACCATATTGGAGCAGGGTGTATGACGGACGTGATTGGGTGACTAATTTCTGACATCAAAAATTGCTTCTCCTTGATTCGTGCAAAAGTATAGTTAAAGAGGAAATGTGAAATTTCACTGATGATGTTTCAGCGTTCGGTCCGTAGATAGACCCGGTTGAGTCAGATTCGATCAGGTCGCGGTGGCTGCCTGAGCTCCGCAGCAGCTGTCGT
>JAHWFO010002124.1:1583075-1610704 GCA_023313115.1 Rhysida immarginata
CATTTGGTGTGGAATTGTCGGAAATAACTTAATTGGCCCTTATGTGTTGCCGCCACGATTGACTGGGCGAACGTATCTTTTGTTTCTGCAGAATGCATTGCCAGAATTACTGGAAGATGTTCCTCTTTTGATAAGATCTAACACGTGGTTCATGCATGATGGCGCTCCAGCACATTTCAGCCATGTTGTGCGAGCACACCTCAATGCTGCATACACGAATCGGTGGAAGGTCGAGGTGGACCGGTAGCCTGGCCTGCAAGATCACCCGACCTTAATCCCTTGGACTTTTTTCTGTGGGGTCATGTGAAAACGATCGTCTACAGCACAGAAGTTCCTAACATTATGGATCTGCGACAACGAATTGAAAATGCATGCCAAACCGTTCGTAATGCTGGCGACGAACTTTTCCATGACATCAGACGGTCGCTCATGCAACGAGCCGAAGCGTGCGTGCGAGCTGGTGGCGGGCACTTTGAACAATTCCTGTAATTTGGAGCCGCGGGTTTAGTTGGCTGTATCGCGTAAATAAATCGTTTCCAGACAAAGTGCTATACAACATTTTCGTCTTCTTTTGACCTGAAGAATATGTCACTAAATTTATTGTACATAATTTTGAAACACCCTGTATACATCTGGGGGGCAATGCCTCCTTCATCAGCGTGATGCAAACAATCTCATAAGTATCACGCTAATGAAGGAGGCATTTCCCCCGAAATGTAAATACGTGAATTAAAAGATTTTTTTGTGGAATAGCGTGTTCGCCATTGTTGTTTAGTTTAAAAAATATAGCTAAATCAAAAAAAAATTAAAAATATAATGAAATAAACTAATCCTTGTCGATGAATTGTGACATAGTAATTACACAAACTTCTTCTAAAATGTAAACACACTGAGTAAAGATATTATTAGAAAAAAAAACAGAAGGAAAAATTCCGCGACCTGGATTCGAATCAGGAACCACGAGTACCGGTTAACTCCAGTTTTCATCTATTAATTCTTACATTGAGTAAAATTTATTGACGTAAGTTAGGGGCCATATTTCGTAGGTGGTAGGGTAGCTAGTTCCATAAACTTATGGCACTGTAGGGGAAGTGACTTGCCAGAAAAGTTGAAATTCAAATTTTAATAAGCGACTGGAACGATATTGCTTTATTTCGATCAACCATGACCTAACGTAAGAAGCAGGATGGTCTTGAATGGGAATAATAATACATGCCAGCTCGTAAACCAATTTCGTCTGTTCTATAAGTCACACTATTAAGGCCAATAATAGCGCCGAAAGATTATGATATAACAGCTCGGGAGAAGGGTAAGAATTGCATAAATTCAGCCCTACCAACCAAGAGCTGTTCCCCAAGATGGTCTTGGGGGATAATAAAATCGGGTAACGCAATCTATTCTGGGGTTCTTAAAAGCTGTGCATAATATCGTATGTTGTAAATTAAGTTTGAAGTACTTCCGCAACTATACAAAGTTGTACTGTAGTATAATGCCGTTGTCACTATTTGTCGTAATTCATTCAGCGTTAGGAATATCTTAAACGTGTTCTTTTACACAACAAATCTTTAATAATTTGATCCGTTTAATCGCTCAACTGAAGACCAGTATCGAAAATGAACCCAAGAAATTTGAAAACTGTTCCGCTTTTGCCTTTGACAGAAAACTTATATACTGTTATTAATTTAAACTTATCTTTGAATTCCATTGCTCCGACCACTTGATGTCCTGTTCTATTTGATTTTGTATCTATTTAGAGTCTTCGGGTGCGTAAGCTGTAAACATATTGTGATCTACATAACAATGGGTCTTGAAAAAATGTTAGGGATCAGAGAGAGAAATAGTTGCAATGGAAATAATAGTAGATCACTTCCGGAATTCTGCAAAACTCCACGTGTTGATTCATAAGTTATTTTTCAGAACATTTAATCCTTTATGAATGATAAATAGGAATCTGTTCTATTAATAACTGACGACCGGAAATAGCCAGGCTTTCGGTATCATTGTAAAACAAATTTTCATAAGTGATGATAGCATTCAAGTATTATTTGAGTGGAAGTCCGTGAACACGTTGTTGGTGTGGAATAAGCGGCCACAAATAATTTTGTAGATCTTTACAAATGATTTTCTCCACAAGTTTTTTGGGAGGCAATACAGAAGTGGGACGGAAATTCTCCATAGTTTCAAAAATAATGGGAAATATTTTAGGAATTAATTCCCCAAATGTAGACAACCAAAAATGGGTCCGAAAATGCATGGTTTCCGAGTTATGGCCTATAGGTGACAAGGAAACAACTTGTTGCTGTCGCAACAGTCTCCAGATGGTCGAATGAGGAACATTCACTTACATGTCTAAGATTTGTGTGCTGATAGAAGGAGTCACGTCCACAGTATTCAAAATCTTCTTCTCTATAACTGGAGTTGCAGATCTTGGTTGTCCCGTTTCGACAGCATGACGTGCAACTTCCCATGTTCCCAGAGGCGGCGATGGATACGTCCTGATGGGGTCTGCGCCACACACGAACCTTACCATCAGCTTGCACCAACTTGAATCGTGACTCATCGGACCCAGCTATGTGTTTTTCCAGTCACCTAAGGTCCAGTGAATATGTTCACGAGCCCAGGCGAGGCGCAGCCTCCGACGGCGTGCTTGGAGTCTTGTCGGTTTTCTGTTGCCAAATTTTGCTGCACTGACTTCATAGACACGTTTCTAGTACGCCCCTCATTGAATTGACGTAGTGACGTGTATTTGTTACGAAGGACCATTCTACCCAGCGTTTAGCAGCCATGGTCGGTCACTGAGCTGTCCATGATGGAAGGTAATGCCTGAAATGAAGTACTCTCTGTACGCCCTTGGCACTGTGGATCGAGGTATGTTAAATTCTCGCACCACTTCAGAAATGGGAATGTTCATGCGTTCTGATATAATTCTCGTCGTGTAGTCATAGCCACGTTACAAGACGTCCAGATGACTGCTAATAGTCGAAGTGACAGGACTGATACCGCTCTGCCTATTTATACATCTCTTATACGATACAAACGACACCTGAAAATTTGCATACGACACTTAAATGCATTATGCAATGATATGAATTAGAAGGTAGATTCTGAATACTATTGTAAACAGCACCTGCCACCAACTGGAAGCCACTAGGCTCCTTGCCTCTAATTCAACCAGAGAGCGGCGCCACTACGCGACATAGATTAGAAAAATTGCTTGACAAACAAGCGAGGATTTCTGGAGTAACTTATTTGCTTGAGTTCAGTTACAGTTCCGAATCTTCCGAGCTTTAGCAGTGATATTTTGAGATGCAGACTTTAGTTTAGTTTGAACGGGTAATGCTAAATGAAAGCGAGGAATTGTGTTATCCTTTATAGGATTTTCGTAGGGTGCGTCTAAAAAGTCCGGCCGATGCCGGAATTGTTTTATGCTGATCAACATCATTTAACAAACATGTATGAACACAAAAAGTACTAGTTATTAAAAAACTCTGCGAAACAGACCACATATCACTTCATCAAAAGTTTCTTACATATTTATTAGTGCCGTATATTTGTAAATTTTTGTCTGATGTTTATTATCAAATTTATGAGCATCAGAGTTGTTCCATCCAATGTAGCGTAAACGCGTATATCTCAAATCTATCATTTTGAATATGGAATGTAGGGAAAAATTCTTTCGTACCTGCCTTAAGTTTCTTCTATGGTTAACAAGTTGTCTGCTATCTGCTTATTCTCCACTACACGATTACAAGGTAGTTAATTTTCTCTGGAGTTCAAAAGTTAACGTGCTCTCTTCAGTTCACATGCCTGCAAGACATAAAAGTCGTTTTTCCATCTTTGCTGTTGTCATTGAATTTCAGTCATGTTCTTTGTTTCTTTAGCAAAACTAATTAAATTTCCTGTTTAATCGAACTTTTTAAGATACTCCATTCAATTAATGGGAATAAACTTTCCTCCTTGACCCCTCTCGTATTTCCTACTACAATTCGAGTTTGTCTCCACGACAACCAGCTTTGATTATCCACATTTTTAACAATGGCAAACACTTTCTAGCAGTGTTTTCTTTCCTCTTTTTCCTTTCACAATTGAACAAGAAAAAAAAGGATTTTTTTCAAACCACACTTTCATTATGTTTTATAATATTTCTTGTAGTAAAGAGTTCAAACAAAATTAGTAGCTCAAACTACTACGAGGGTCAGGTAACTCTTTTCAGTGCCGTCGGCTGCAGACGCGATCGTATCGCGTGCTTCAAGCTGGCGACAACAATTTGTGAAACTAATTGTTTGGTCTAACAATTAAGCAATTCGTAAAACCAAGTTGCCGACTTGTGGAGGGACGACTGAAATGAATTTGCGCCCTTGAACGCGTTCTAGTGAACAGATTTGAAAATGTTTTCCTTTAACAACTTTTATCCTCGAAGGTCTTGATATCCTTGCGGGAGGGTGACGCTGCGAAGGAAACAAATATGAAGATGGGGCGAAAAAATGAATAGCATGCCTCGCTACGCTACCATCAAATATCATCAATGTTGAACTGTCCAATTATTCTGACCACCTCATCAGAAGCCTCTTCAATTGATTGCAATCAAAGTCTAGTGGGCTTATATCGTGATTGTACAGAGAATGGGGAAGTAGTTCCTACATATTTTTGCAAAAAGCTTTGCCCTTCTGTGTTGGCAACATGTGGTCTCGCGTTATCGTGCGAGGACGTCAGCTGCGAGCACGTCATGGCCTTCTTTAACGAAACTTTGGCCGCAAAATGTCTTGCAAAAACTGTTTGTAGTATGAGCCTGTTATACAGGGTGAATCTGAAAAAGTGGGCAAAACTTTACGGGGTGATAGAACGCATCTACGCGAGCAATTTCGTCATAGAAAGTATGGGCGAAGGATCCCGTTTCACACAGCTGCCGATGCAAACGCTCGAATGTTTTCCAATCTGGAGTGCGTCTCATTGGAAATCGGTCCCGGTAAAGTCTTTGTGCCTCACTCGCATTCCCGTCCGCCGCACCGTACACGAAGTGCATGTCCGCCATTTCGTGGTTCGTATAACCAGCCATACTCTTGGCAATCCACGGTAGAAATGCCGTTGGGTGCGAGGACCGATCCTTTTATAACATTTACAAAGCCACCTATCGGCTCGCCTATACTTTCTATGATGAAATTGCTCGTGTAGATGCATTCTATCATCCCGTAAAGTTTTGTCCACTTTTTCAGATGTCTGCTAAGCAGGGCCGGCTCAACCTACAATCGAGTGAAGGGGCTGTTCTGCAAGGTCACTCTTTTAGTTTCACAAAAGGTATTCAAAGTTCTGAGCATTCACAGCGTGCACAACGCGTCATATGCTTGTGACTGGATTACTGTCCACAGTTTGCATCCTCTTCCTTGACGAGAGTTCGGGTCGATCGTGACCACCCAGTATCGTGCAGGCTACCTATTAAGATTCCATGGTCACGCAAGTTCTGATGCAAATGCTCAAGCATTTGATGATGACCACGATACATCTGTATAGTGACGGCTCTTCCATTACCGTCGGCTAACCTGTAGACGAGCTGCATATTCACCAACTCAGTGTTCGTATAATGATACACGTTCTCCGTACGACGTCACAAGCCCCAATGCAGACCTGTAGCACTGGCGTACAGTGCCACCTCTCCGTTTCAGGTGATGCTTCCTTTGAGAATATGGTTCAACGTGTGCCATCTCCCCTCAAAGTTTACACGTGGAGTTTTGAGAGACCCTGTATAGCATGTGTCACCATATCTACTATCCATGTTTCATTTATGGTAACAATCCTGTTCAGAAACTACTCTCCTGTTTGGAAGCGCGAAAGGAATTCTCTTGCGATCTGTTTTTGCTCTTCGGGCAGATGACAAGGAATCCACTTGGCAGCGACTTTCTTCTGTAATTTTCCAGTAATTATTCGGTAACCCAAAGTGACTGACATATTTGCTGCAATTTCCTCACGTTTTGCGTCGTTTCTTGTCAGGTCATTAAAAATAATCACAAGTGTTTCGTCCGTTTTATTCGAAGGCCATCCACTTCCCGAGTTGTTCTTGGTGCTTATCTGGCCTTCATGGAAATAAGCAGCCCACTGCGACACAGTGCTTTGATCCACTGCACTCTCATCACACACTTCAACAAAGCTTTGTGCATTCTTTTCCAATAAAGTTTCAATTTTGATGCAGTACCTCTGGTCATAACGTTAAGTCTGGTCGGTTTTCTTTTTCCATTTTACAGCACTATTGTTCAGAATAGAGGCGCGGTGTCCAGAAAATTTACTGAAGGCTGACTCGCCATTGATACAATAATAAGAGCAATGGCGCCACTCTAACGTGCATGTGGTATATTCAAAACTTTACAAATGACCAGTGCCATCTTTCCACATGCCCCCCCCCCTCCCCGAGTTCAAGGGCCCCTGTTTCCTCAGTTGTAGGAGTGAGCCCAGGGGCCTTAAAGAGGGCCCTGCAAATGACTCTCGTATAAAGTCTTCAATACTAAATGAACTAACAAGGGGACATTACGACCTCGGAATTTTAGTTTAATACGAAACTTCGTATAGTTGTAGTGTACCTTTAGGATGTTAATATACTTAAATATTAAGGCGCACTGATCAGCCAATTTTGAAAAAAAGACGGTTTAAAGTTTCGAGCACCATATATAAGGGAAAGTTTTCCTCTTCGATTGTAAGTGATCCGATAGCTCAGACGGCAGCGTGGTTGCTACAAACAAATCAAATTATTAGTGTGAGGTGGCGGGTTCGAATCCCAAATAATTATTCAATATATTATATTTACAAATTTCTTTGTGACAACCAACTTTTTTTTCTAGCTTCAACAAAACGGTCATAAGGCCAGGAATCAATAATTGAATATTTATCAAACGTATTTCCGTAGGATGTGCTTTGGCAATATTAATAACTTTTATTTTATAGTTCAAAGGAACGTACTCTATTTCTCTGCTCTTTTTCTCTTCTGGTTCATAATCGTCCGATGAAAGATCTTCAATTTCTTGACAAGATACTGGTTCACAATCTTCATTCACATGAATCAATGCCTCTTCATTTACAAATATTTTTTCATCCAGCATTTCTAATGTAAGCTCATAGAGTTGCTGTCCCATCATCATAGCTTCTTGAGAAATTATAGTTGACGATTCTGATGCAATCATATTATTTTCATGGAGCAATATTTCTAAATATACTACTGCATCCTTCAATCGCAATTTCGAAACTTCGCTGTTCATATATTCGTCAATTTTCTCTTCAATTCCCGAAGAGCCAGCAAATTCTCCGCTCTCCATTTTCACAGAAAAACGCTTTTATTAACTTTTTATGATTAAAAAACCATTATTGTTTCACAATTAAAAACGGCTTTTTTTTATAACGGCTTGGCAAACCTCCGCTCATACTTGATGAGAGCCAGTGGCGCGAGAAAGATCTAGAACATTCCAAACCTCTTCTCACATGCCTCTCTGCGCTCTGCCTACCTTGTGCACTATATGATAAATATGTCAGGTAGCCTCGAAATAATTTTTTTTTTTAATAAAATAAAAAATAAAATAAAATAGTTATTGCTTTTAAAATGTTGATTCTATACAAAATATTTTGCAGAAAATACTTTATTACTCCGTAGACACTTGTAACGATAAAAATAAGTAGAATAATTTTGAGAAAAGGAAAATTTTGTGAAAAAAGTTGGTTGTCACAAATAAATTTGTAAATATAATATATTGAATAATTATTTGGGAAAAGAAAAAAAAATTGTTACAACTGGGATTCGAACCCGCCACCTCTCACAAATAATTTGATTTGTGAGTAGCAACCGCGCTGCCGTCTGAGCTATCGGATCACTTACAATCAAAGAGGAAAACTTTCCCTTATATATGGTGCTCGAAACTTTAAACCGTCTTTTTTTCAAAATTGGCTGATCAGTGCGCCTTAATATTTAAGTATATTAACATCCTAAAGGTACACTACAACTATACGAAGTCTCGTATTAAACTAAAATTCCGAGGTCGTAATGTCCCCTTGTAAGTCCAAATATGAAATATTCTTAGTTGCAAATTATTCGTCTAAGTAATATTTTACAATTTTTAATCTTCTTTGATTTAGTACACAAACAGTTCCAAATATCTCATCTCTGAAACACTTCTCATCACTTTACAATTAATCCCTCCAAATACACCTCTCCATAGATACTGAAACAGCCCCAATGTGTGCAAAACGTCACAGAATCTATTTAAAAAAAAAAAAAGAATGCTTGGCTTCAGTAGACAACTTCAAAACTGGGAATGCCGCGTTTTTTTATGACAAGTCAAAGTCATTCTGCTGATTCTTAAGATGACTCGTTAGTGACAGTAGTGAAAAAAGGCTCAATCTGCTAAAAATTGGCCAGGTTAGGTTGTACTAAATCATCAATTTTAAGGAAGAAAGAGAAGAATTGTGTGCACATATCATGCCTTGTAGTTTTTGAGAATATCGGGACTAATGTTATCACTAGCAAAATAAAAGGACACCCATGGCATGGTTACTATGATTGTTCAGCTGTCCATCACCTCACAAATACTGGATGTCAGCTGATGTTCAGGGTAACATCTGCCACACCTCTCAGAAATCTCAATTCGGCCGCTTGTACCCGCGATCGCACTCTTTCGGTCATTACCCAAGCCTCATGACCATAGGTGAGAATGGGGACAAAGATAGATTTGAAGACGGAGAGCTTGGCTTTGTCACCCAGCTCCCGTTTCGTTACCACGGATCGCCAAAGTTCACGTCTGACACAGCTTGCTGCACTGATCCGAGCATCCAACTCTTTTTCCTGCTGCCCATCACTCGTGAACGCAATCCCGAGATACTTGAACTTCTCCAGCTGTCTCAATGGGGCTCCCCTAACATGGAGAGCGCACTGAGCAGGCTGTCTTGAAAGGACCAGAACCTCAGTCTTAGCCACACTGATCTTCATTCCAACTTATCCACATTTGGCTGCAAACTGGTCTAGTGCATGCTGAAGTTTTGTGCAAGAAGACCCAAGGAGGACAAGGTCGTCAGCAAAGAGCAACCTCTCCACCAAGCAGTCGCCCACACAAACACGCTCATCATCTCGGCTGCCCCGTCTATCCATCCAGTCCGTAAAGATAATGAACAAGAGGGGCGACAGTACGCACCCTTGGCGGAGTCCAACACCCACGGTGAACAGTCTTGACTTAATGCCATATATCCGGACACACAGCTCAGAGCTTTCATACAGAGACATGATAGCAACCAGTAATTGCCCATCCACTCCGTACTCTTGCAACTCTTGCCAGAGCTTCTTCCGAGGAACTCTGTCATATGCTTTTTCGAGGTCCACAAAGCAAGCGTAGACATCTTTTGCATACTCCCAGTATGTCTCAAAGATTTGAAAGATGTGATCCGTCGTGCAGGACGAAAACCACACTGCTCCCCCGACAATTTGGAGTCGACTATTTCCCGACCTCTCCTCTCCAGACACTTAGCATACACTTTCCCAGGAATGCTGAGCAAAGAGATGCCTCGACAGTTGCTGCAATCTCTGATCTCCCTTTTTGAAGATAGGGATCACAATTCCTGTCTTCCATTGCTTAGGGGCCTGGCTAGATATCCAAGCAACTTGACACACCCGAGTCAGCCACAGGATACCATCCTGATTTAAGGCCTTTAACATCTCGGACCGGATTTCATCATCACCTGCAGCTTTACCAGTCTTCAGGGACTTAATTGCCCATCTGACTTCTGCTTCGGTGATACTACCGTGACTATTCCCCGCTCCAAGGTGCAGCTCATGTGCCTCAGTTGTTGCTGTCACCGGATTAAGAAGAGATGCAAATTATTCCTTCCACCTATGCAATACGCTCTCCTCCGTTTTCAGAAGCCTCCCATCTGAACTCTTAATAGTTTGTGATGAAAGAGACTTCTTTCCACAAAGGCGGCGCACGGTCTGCCAGAATATCTTGTTTGCTGAACCATAGACCGCCTCCAATTTCTCCCCAAACTTCTCCCAGGCCTTGGCTTTAGCTGTTGATACTGTCTTTGCTGCTGCTTTTCGCGCCTCAGTGTACTGCACTTGACTCAAAGGTGACTTATTTGCAAGCCATAGCAGAAAGGCTTCCTTGTCTTGACAGCTTCTTGGACTTCACCGTTCCACCACGCAGTCCTTTTCTCACAGCCCTGCACCACACTCAGCTGCTTACGACCACAGCACAATGCAGCCGAAGTAATCACATCAGTTTTAAACAACTGCCACTCCTCTTCAACAGTGCCACGATCACTGGGTAGTTCTTTGAAACTTGATGATATGTTATCTGCAAAGGTCTTCCTCACAGCTCTATCCTCCAATGCCTCCCATTTGATGCGCCAAGTTTGTCTGAACCTAGTATTTCGCTTGGTTGGCATGGATTCAGAGAACCGCAAAGTGCAGACAACAAGGTGGTGATCAGTTGATAGTTCTGTCCCTCTCTTCACATGAGTATCCAACACTGATCGGAATAAGTCAGCTGATACGATTACAAAATCAATCAGTGACTTCTGGTCCATTGTATCCCTGTACCAGGTATACTTATGGAGTCCCTGTGCTGGAAGGAGGTGTTTATGATGGAAAGTCCATTGTTGTAACACAGATCCAACAAGCACCTCCCAATCACGCGTTTCCACGTTTGGTCATCAGCCCCTATGTGTGCATTAAAGTCGCCCACCAGGATGACAGAATCTGCACTCCCTCTCCTGCTAAGAGCAGCATCAACTTCATCTAGAAAGAGTGGGTATTCTGTGACTGCATTCGGAGCATATGCAACGAATAGAGAGAGAGAGACAGTTTCCCTATCTGAAGCCTCAGGAGACATAGTCTTCCACCTAAGGGGGGGGGGTCCAATCTGCAACATAATCTACCAGCTGGGGACTTGTGAGTATCCCCACTCCCGCCTGGGCAATCATGTTAGGGTCGATACCAGAGTAGAAAACCTTCCACCCCCCTTCTAAGTCCACAGTTACAGAATCCAGATGTTTTGTAGAGGTAATAACTATGATATCCAGTCGATATCTTTTGGCTTCCTCCACTAACTCGGATTCCTTTCCTGTCATGGAGAGTACATTCCAAGTGCCGATGGAAAGCACCTGATCCCGTTGTCGCTTTATCCGTTTCTCCTCCTGGGTAAAGGCATGCGCTGCCCCCGACAGTTTCTCCAAGTGCATAGCGAGTGCACTGGTGGGGCTTCTCAGAGGCTCTGCTCTGAGATAACAGCCAGGAGACTGTCGACTATTTTTCGAGCGAGAGCCTCTGCCTAACTTTCGAACGCGGGTGACTTTAACCTGCACCACACCCGATGCAGTATGAATTCTCTCATTCGTCGACATCATGAGATACATGTTTAATTGGATACTCTTTGTCTCACTTCTCAACCATGACCTTTCTGGTAAGGGTGATCCTAAAGTAGCAGTGCTACAACCAGTATAGCTCACAGAATCCCTGAAGCACCCAAATCCCTGACCCACGGTGAGGGGGCATCCAATCAGGGGATCACAGTATCAGTTTAGATAATTTTAAGTTACGTAGGTCTCAATTCCAGAAATTCAATTAAATAGCTTTGGAAGATTGAATCCATAAAAGGTTTTCTAATAATTTATTAAATGCTGACAAGGGGCCAATCCCAGAGTTTGTTCCGTTTGATTTACTGAATCATAAATTTTTAGGATTATCTCTTATTGTGTTCTCTCTATGCTGCTTTGGGAGACCATTGTTTCTGGCACAACCATTCCATGTCTCACAATGTCAGTAGGATATTTAGGAAAGATAAGACATTACCTACAGCGCAGCATTTGAAATATGTTAAATATGCTCCTTATAAGTGTAAAGTTCGAGTTATAACTTACAACAGTATACAGTGCTTGTAAAATATAAAAATATAAGTATAGTAACTACATGTATAATAATTATATTACTTGCAGGTCAATAAACTGGGTCTTCTTAGTATTGTTCATATCAATGAAATTTGTAGAGACTTTACAATAAAGAAGAACAGAGTTTCCGACTAGTTTTGCCATTTATTCCCGGCTTTAACAAGGATATGCACTAGAGGCTTCTCACCCTTATATGCACAAATATAGGGTGTAAATGGACGATGTTTCACAAATTTAAGGATATGTAGGGGATGATGTGGTGAACATTTTTTATTACTAAACCTATAGTCCCAAATGAAAAGCGACAGAGTCACAGCTTGTTTGATGTCCTGGTTTGTCAAGCATTGAACTAGGCACGTTTACTATGATGTCCCCTGTCAACATTTGTAAATTGTTGTTGTTTATTGTAATTTATTGTTCCTTTTCCTTTATTGCTTTTTCGAAAGCTTTAAAAATTAAAATTTAAAAAAAAATATGTAATGCAGCCAATTTACATGACTGGCAAACTTACCCGCCTTTACCCTACCTTTCAGCAAAAGTGCTGCACCTGACCAATCATACAATGGTCACTGGGCGGTTCCATTGGAAATACGTTCGCGCGTTAGGATTCACGCTCGAAATTCCAATGCAGTGACAACACAGTAATTCAGACAGCCTTTCCACGGCTTGAAGCAAAACAAAGCATCAAACATGCTGTGGCTCTGTCGCGTTTCGTTTGAGACTATGGGTTTATTAATAAAAAATGTTCACCACAACATCCTCTACATATCCTTAAATTTGTGAAACATCATCCATTTACACCCTGTATAGTACAAATGAAGTAATTTGATTGGAAAAATACAATGGCAGGACAAAAGCAATGAGATGAGTAATATAGTCTTGATACAATGACTAGATAAAGGTAAAAGCAAAATAAACAGCGTAGGTTTACAGTGATTGGATAAGAATGCAACGAAAAAAGATAAGACATTGCGTACAACAAAAAACTAACAACGAATAATGAAGCTGATTGACATAATTGAATAAAAAAAAAGACTGATACATCAAACGTGTCAAGAAAATGAAAATAAAATACAAGTATTACAGTAAATCTGAGACAGAATTAAGAATGGAAAAAATGTTGAAATCTGTTTGACAGTTAAGGATGAGGCCAGGAGACGAGTTCTTAGCTTTTAAAATCTCTATGGATTCCAGAGTTGTGATCTTGAAAAGGTCATAACAAAGGTGGAGAATGGACATCACTCTTCACGTTTCTTAGGTCCGTGTAGAAGGTGGTTGGATAATGGGATTTGCGTGTTTTTATGTATCAGCTGTTCTTTATTCAATTATGTCCATCAGCTTTATTATTCTATATTAGTCATTTTTTTTTATCCAATCATTATTTCCTGCTTTCATCCAGTTAGTGTATTTCTATCTTTGTTGTACACAATCTCTTCTCTTCTTTCACTGTAGTCTTATCCAATTAACGTATACCTATGCTGTTTCTACCTTGATCCAGTCATTCTATAAAAGGTGAGAAGCCTGTATATCCTTGATAAAGCCAGGAATAAATGGCGAAAGTAGTCAGAAACTCTCTTCTCCCTTTATTGTAAAGCCTCTTCCAATTTAATTAAATTAGTCCTGCTATTATTCACATTTTTTTTCACCTTACATTCAATTTGCTACAATATAATTTGTATCTTACATGATTCAAACATTAAATTCATAAAGAAATGAATGTTTTATTATTCCATAAATGATTATAATTAATTAATGATATGTAACATTTGAAAGCAATATTTCTAGCCCATTATTAATATTTTGGCAAACATAATCAATATGAAAAATCTGAACACATTTTCTAAATTTCAAATCTAAATTTTCTAAATTTGAACAAACACATTTTTGGAGAAAACAATAATTTTGTTTCTATATTTTTGCTTCGCTGTTTTGGTTTCGCTATTTTGACATTCGCTATCATAACTTTTGCTATTTTGACATGTAATCCAGATCCTAACATTGTGGCAATTGACGTTCCCATTGTTGCCTCATTGCTGAAAGCAGAGCTGTCATCTTCTAATTGTTCTTGCATTTCAGATTAAGTTAATAGTTCTTCTAATAGTGAAATAAAGAGAGGCCTTACAGTACAACATTTTGTCAAAAATTTTCTGACTAGTTTCGGCATTTAATCCCGCCTTCTTCAGGGTACAAGGGAAAGGGGGGCTAGTAGCCCTTACATAGCGATGTGGTGAACATAGCCCCTTTGTAGCGTTCACCGCATCGCTATGCAAGGGCTGCTAGCCCCCCCTTTCCCTTGTACCCTGAAGAAGGCAGGATTAGTACCTAAACTAGTTGGATAATTTTCAACAAAATGTTGTACTGTAAGACCTCTCTTTATTTCGTTTATAAGTACAGTACAGAGAACAACAACCTCATAGACTTCTAATAGTGTTTTGGCATGTCATCTGATGTTAAGCCAGGCCACAGCTCTAATCGGCGGCATGCCTTAAAATACACATGCCTTTGTAAAATTTGCCATAGCTATGAAGATATGGTTTGTGTAAAAATAGAGCACCCCCTTTTCTTTACCCAATATCTTCTTGTTCTAGTCTTCAGACACTTTTCCTTCTAATTTTCTAGAACTTTTGGCACATAGGATGTTACATATCACTCTGCTGTAACTGTCTTTTAGTTTTCAAGCACAACAGTACACACATGGACAGTGGAACAGAAGAAAGTTGCCACCATCACCTTCTAGCACTCCAAGAATGTTTATATCTCTGTGGTGGTTCTTGCTCTTTGGGGAGCCACTGTTTGGATTGTTCCTTAGTTTCAGGGTCGCAATGATAGAGGCATGTTTCGTCACCTGTGCAGATGTTGTTAACATGTTTTGATGCCCTGTTGTTGAACCATTCGATCATTTCTTGGCACTACTACACTCGTTCTACTTTTTGCTCTTGAGTCAACAAACGAGAGATCCATCACGATGAAACCTTCTTGAGTTGTAGGTGCTCATGCAAGATTGTTTTAATCACTTATGACCCGATGCCCAGGCTTGCCTCAATCTGGGAATAGGTTACCTGATTGTTATTTGTGATCATATCCGACATAGCATGGACGTTTTCTGGCAAAACTGCATCAGCTGGCTATCCACTGTGAGGTTCATGTTCAAGTAACAAAATAATCACAGAAAAACAAAACAAAAGGCTTACTTGATGCTCCAGCAAAGGTGACTCAATCTTTAAAGCTAAAGCATTAAGAGAAAAATGTGGCATTTGTATTCATCCCAGGATATCCCAAGACTGGCACCCTTGGGTCAAACTACCCTTGCTTTCATGATCGCTCGTTTTCTTAAGTTTATTATTTTGTGAGACCACATTTTGCATTTAACAAAGAATTTGTTCCCATCTCTCCTTACAATGTTAGAAAGGAAATTGTGTCAACTATACAGACCCCCCCAAAAAAATTGACCACCTTGCCAACTAATTCTGTTGCTTGGGCCCCCCGAAATAAAATTCTGAGTATGGCCCTGGCCCCCTCTGCCAGAACCCTTATGCATTCCTTTTTAAGAATATCTCTGAATTTTAAAATTATATTTTACTTAATTTCTAAATGCACAAATAACATGAATTTTTCAAACCTACACATTTAACAATAAATAATGAAGAATGTAAATGAGTTCGTAAAGCAAAAAAAAAAATAAAAGTTCTTAATTGATTTTTAAATGGAATACTAGTGAAAATAAAGCTTGTGAAAGCTTTCATAAACACCAGCTAGTTAAAAACTAATTGAATGATTCCTCCCAGTACACTGTATTAACTTTCTGGTATATTTTTGTATTTATATAAAGGGTATTTATAGTTTATTGGCAGGTTACGCTGTTCGTAAGAAGGAAAAAATAATCAAAATGCTGAACGTGAATACAAAGAGAAAAGGGAAGGAAAAACTCCGCAACCTGGACTAAGCTGATTAAGGCTACTGGGGCTATCTCCCCCCCCCCCCCCCATTGGTCCTAAACATGCACCAGTTAGATAAATTGTAAAGATTTTTAATACTGCAATATTTTTACAAATTTACATTTACAAACTTCAGTATAGGAAAGACCCCAGGACCATCATTTCCCTTGTTTAAGTTCTAGATCGGCCACTGTACTATAAATAGAATCAGGGAAAGAAACTTATGAAAATCAGAAATATTTTTTAATATTTGATAACAAAAAAATTAAAAACACAACCATTACTTTCAATATTTCACTTCTATATATTTCACATCAGATACTAAAAAAAAAAAAAAAATGTTGTTTCAACAATGTAACCGTAAGCCTCCATCTATTCGAATTGTTTCTCCATTAATCATGGGATTCTCTATGATAAATTCAACAAGATGAGCAAATTCATCTGGATTTCCTAGTCTGCTTGGGAAAGGAACTGTATCTTTTAAGTATTCAAGGATTTCATCAGGTATAGATCCCAAAAGTGGTGTATCAAAATGTCCTGTATAATTTTAAAAATTAAGCATGATTATTAAAAAATGGGATTGTGAAGAAAATCTTAAATATTTCTAATGTACCAGTAGTTTCATTTCACCTGGTGCAATAGTGCAACAGCGAATGCCAGATGGAGCCAAATCTCTTGCAATGGGAAGAGTCATGCTCACAATAGATCCACTAGAAGCAGAATATGCTGACTGACCATGTTGACCATCAAATGCTGAAACTGCTGATGTGTTAATAATGACTCCACGACAGCCATCATCATCTGGCTGATTTTTAGCCATAATTCCTGTGGCCAGTCTTATCACATTGAACGTGCCTAAAGTGTTGACCTGAATTGAAGGAATTAATTAAGACAGTAATTTGCCAAAATACAGTATATGTACCATCAGTATTAACCTTTTGAACTTTGGTAAAATCTTCTAGATGGTGCGGAGCCTCACGGTTGAAGTTATATGTCTTGAATGCAACTCCTATTGCAGCGCAATTGACCACAACATTTAACCGACCAAAAATTTTTTCTATTTTGGTAAGAGACTGTTTTATGTCATCTTCTGAAGTTATCTATACAAGAATAAAATGTTAGCTAATTAGTACTATATTGTTACTATTGAATTTATGAAGAATTATACAGTAGGTGCTGGTTATTATGATCACATTTGTCCTGCTTGTTTTTATTTTGATAAGCAGCAATTACATTATAAGACAACATACCATATTTACCTGAATATAACACAAGTTTGTTTTTTCCCTCCAAATATTGCAAGTAATTACTGTAAATAATAATAAATTTGCAAAAAAAAAAAATTATTTATTATTATTAAAAGTTATGAACATCTTTTTCCCAAATACGTTCTTATTTTCCTTATAAAAACTTTTTTTCCAAAAATACCTTCCAAAAAGTAGGGGTCTTATTAGATTCGAGATAGTGTTATATTTTCCAGTAAATACAGTAATAAAGCATGCAGTAAGGAAGTAATGGATAAAATGATTTCATTAAATAGAAAATTTTAGGTTGTGGATAAGAGGTTTCTTATTTCTATCATGTTGTTCATCTACAAAATTTGGTTAACCTCTAGACTAGCAGTTCTCTACCTTTTTGATCCATGGAGCCCTTTTTAGAATCAATTTCTATGGCAGAGCTCCTTAGGCAAGAAATCACTCGGACATTCAATTCTAGGAAGGGCCAAGTCACTCAGATTGTGTGCGCGTGCAACAGACCGCAATAATTGTTTATTTCATTTTTCTGGAGTGGGCACAGAGCCCCGGGGAAGTGCATGCAGAGCCCTTAAGAGTCTTAGACAATTCTTATAACCAGTTTACACATTAACCAGTATCTACTGCATTTAAAAAAAATGATTCTAGAAATTAATATTACATCTGCCGGTGTGTGAATTAAATTGGCATCAAAGTTTACATCACTAACGTTAGCTGAAGGCAAATCAACTAAGGCTACTTTGGCTCCATTTTTCACAAGTCGTTCAACAGTTGCAAATCCCAAACCAGAAGCTCCTCCAGTAACTAGTGCCACCAAACCCTGAAATGAACATCAGTGGTAATATGAATTAGCAATAACATAAAGCAGTGCATGAAATCAATGCAAAATATAAGAAGAATTATAAGTATTAAAAAACTTTGTATTAAGGATAATCTTAACATAAATCAGTGAAAGGAAGATCACTATTTTTCATCAGTATTCTGATAATCATCTTGGCTGCAATTTTGATATGGAAGAAGATTAAAAAGAGCAAAAATTTATGTTTTTGATGTTCACCACAAGAAATAAAATCCAGAGCAACAACTGGTGATGGAGGAAAAACCTTTTGTTAAAGCTGAAAGGGGAAAAAAGAGGAAGAGAGATAAACATGTTAGGATCATAGCTAAACCTTTTCACCAATTACAACTTTGACTCAAAACATTAGAATATGGTGAAAATCAGTTCACTTGAGAAGTAATTTATTTTTTTAGGCCTTCATATGTGAACACAAACATTCTTCTATTATTTATCTAAATACTGTCGTTGTTAAATGCAAGATGTTCAGTTGTACAGTAAAGTATTTCAATCATATTCCATGTAAATAAAGCAGTATTCTAAAATCACATCTAGAATTACAATTTAACTTTCCTTGCTTTTAAAGAAGCAAAATCATCTACAATTTTTTCAAAAACAATCTGACTGGTTGTTTTTTGTTCTATTCATAAAATTGCCATGTTTGCTAGAATACAGTCAAAAAATTAGAATATGTCAGCAGAAAAATGAAATGAATCAGAAAAATGAGGATATACAAACAAAACAAAGAAAATTTCCTGATTACCAGGGTTCTTAATATTGAGTAGCTTCTTCTTTTGTTCTGAAGATAACATTTAAACTTTTTTCTACAGATGCAATAAATTCTATCTTGGTACTTGGGAGTTTTGATTCATAATTGTTTCTTCATAATTCCACAAATATTCAACTACATTTATATCTAAGGAATTGGCCGGCCAAGGAAAGACATGAATTTGCTTTTCACTGAGATATTTCATGGTACTCTTTGATGTGATGCAACATGATGTGACATCCTGTTGGAAAATGAAATAATCATTGCACAAAACTTTGGCATACAGTGTTCTAGTAGTTCCTGGTAAACTTCCAAAATCATAGTATGAACAGTTTACCAACATGATCTGCAGTCATGCAGGCCCAGACCATGACCACAATAGCAAACTTAACAGAAAGCTTGAGGCAGCTCTTCAGAAAGGTTTCATGTTCAAATCGCCATACTCATGGCCCTTGACCTCCATGCTGTACACAAAAAAATGGATTCGTCATTAAAGAGCACACATTTCCAGTTATAAGTACCCTACATCAGACGTTCCTTGCACCATCTTATTCGAACTCAACGTTGCTTACAAGTCAGTCAGTAATGGTTTTGGCTTTGGTACTTGTGATCATGTGAGACAGACATTTCCAAACTGTTGAGCGTGATGCATGCACTTCAGCTCGTGTCCACATTTGCTGAATATATCGGACACTTCTGAAACGGTTCCATCTCACAATCTTCATAAGGAGCCAGTCATCTCAAGTCGTGGTGGAAGGCTTATACAGTGGGGCTTGAAATAGTTGCTTTGGAGCATATGGCTTGTTGAGCAATTTCTTCTGGCTTTGTCCCGTTTTTGACAGGGCAATGATTACTTCTTTAGAAGTGACAGTGTTAGCTTTTCGTCCGATAGTGTTAGCTTTATTAACGCACACATTCTATCCCTTTTATGTTTACACCATTATCTAATAGTTCATTCTTGTATTCATTTGCATTTTCTAACACTGTGAACCAATTAAGAAAATATCCTATTTTTTGAACCAATGAAAATTTGTATTCTAATTATGTGATTTCTGAATTTGTTTTCTCCAGCCATAAAATTTTTAATAAATTCATGTTTAATTTTTATTTTGAAGCTCATATGCCGAGAATTATTAGGCCAGGCGCACACCGAGATGGTAAGCAACTGGAGTGGGAGTGGCTTGGTGGATAAATGGCAAGTGGAATTTTTAAGCCTATGTAAACAAATGCGAACACGCACATCAAGGTGAAGTGGCGGTGGTGAAGTGGAGTGGAAGTGGCGTGGCGCCAGTCTGGTGCCACTCGTCTCCGACATGTTTAATTTTCAAGTGGCATGCCACTTCGCTGCCACTTGCTAGTACACATTCGAGTAGGCAGAATGCGAAACAGTGGTGTTATGAGAAATTTGTGTCTTTCTTTTGAACCACAGGACATAGTATTTCAAGTAATTTGCAAAATGTTACTTTCTTCATTCGGTAAAAAAGTTTGAATTTATCGTCGTTTAAATTTAAATCATGTCTATATACATTGTATATTCCATTTTTTTTTTTTTTTTTTTTTTTTTGGCCAAAGAGGGTGAATCCAAGGACAAAAATAAATGAAGAAATGAAAAAAAAACTTATTAAAGTGGATCAGGCTGATACTGTTTTGAGGAAACCACAAAATTTCTTGAGTGGGAAGAGGGTGATGTCATTATTAATTTGTATGGTGAAACATCTGTCACCAACAATAAAGAATTGAAGAATAGCATCAAGAAGAAACTGCCCCATACCGACCTCCACTCCCTAATCTGTGATACCAAACATGCCATTTTACACATCCCAGCTACCGACCGGCCCGCCGCCTGCACAGTTGCTGGAACCCTAATACGTAAAGTTTTTCACGATGCCCAGACAATCCAGACTAAAACCACCAAACTTGAGTCCTCCGCCTCCATTAAGAAGAAACTAACTAAAGACGATGCCATTATCGCCAAGGCGGACCAAAGGCAATACTTCCCTAGTAATTCACCGTACTGACTACATCAACAAGGTTTCCTTTCCTCCCATATATTATTCCACTATTCTCTGACCCTATCCCCAAATTCTACAGATCCATCATTTCCACCATCAACAAGCCCCCCCCCCCCCTCCTCCACTTCAAATACCTCCGTTGTCTGATCCCTCCCAATCCACATTCCCCGACTTTCAATGGCTTCATCAAAGTCCCAACAAGCCCACCTGTCCTGTTGTCAACTACACTCCTGCCCCTGCCCATGGCATTGCGAAGTCCATCTCCAAATTCCTTAAGCTCCTCCCTAATACCTATAACATCATCAATTCCTTAGATCTGACTAAAAGCTTGCAGACTTCCACACCAACCCAAATCTATGCCTCATGTCCCTCGATGTCGTCAACCTCTACGCTAACGTCTCCATCCCAGACACCTTGAACATCCTCAAACACTTCTAGTTTTCCTCTTCCCTTTCGAAGCATCAATCTATCGATCTCCTTTCCATCTTGTCCGTCATTTCCACTCATAACTATTTCTCTTTCAATGGCACCACCTATTTCCAGAGTAACGCCCTTGGTATGGATTTCCTACTAAGCAGTTTCCTTTTCAAAGTCTTCATCCAAAACCTAGAGTAGATCAATGTTACTCCCGTTATGCAATTCCACTATCCTATCATCGATACGCTGATGATATCCTGATCATTTTTGGCTCCTCTACCACCTGTCCCACCACCATCGTCACCCTGTCCAATTCTTTCTCCCCCCCATGCACAATTCACATTTGAGTACGAATCCACTAACTCCATCCCTTTCCTCGACTTGATTGCCTCCCATAACCCACACTCCAACAGTCTTTCTGACAGATCAACGAGTTCTGCAACATCCACTTCCTTTCCTCCACCAAGAGTTACACCCATTACACTATTTCCAACCTAATACACTCCAGAAAGCATCCCTTAAGCCATACTCCCCCCTTTCCTGCTGCAAAACCCACCAAATGGGTATCAGTCCCTTTGCTCAACCCTCATTGCTACTGCCTTTCCAAGTTCCTCGCTTCCTTCAACCTACCCGTTTGCTTTCGAACCCCTCCATCCTGCTAACATTCTTTCAATCCACCTTTACCTCGTACCATTGACATATACTCCCAATCTGGTGTTTACTGAATCAACTGCAGCCAATGAGACACCTATTACGATGGTTGAGCTCTCGCAATTTTGCCATCATATGCAAGGAACACATCGCTTCTTACCTAAAGAAAGATAAGAAATCACAATATGCCATGTACCTTCTAGACAATGGACATAAGCCCTCCATCCGGAACAATGTTATGGCCGTTGTTCACTGATCCAATGACCTCTTCAGGACTGCCATTTTAAAAGCAATTGAAATCTTCAAAGCCAAATGTGATTCACCTATGAACTCCCACGTACGTTCCATGCTAACTCCCACTGCCGGCTTGATTTAACCATTCTTGCTTTTTATTCTTTACACTGATGTATTAGGGCTATTTTTATTTTTGTTTTGTATTAATAGTTTTTCATTCTATCCTTTATTCTCTGTATCATTTATTTTTATCCCTATAATTTTACCATGTATTCTCATTTTTCCGATTCACTCATCATGTTGCACCAATCATGATCTTGTTTCCAACCAATCACAACTATTTCACCTGCATAGCTTTAGCAAATTACCTTATTTTGTATCCAACCAATCAATGACTTGTTTATACCATCATTATCTGCAGTGTTCTCGCCAGAAAATTTTATCAGGTGGGTGGAAAGATAAAATAGCCGGTCAGACAAGAATTAAAAACAAATAAACACTATGAGGTGTTGTGCAGCTTTTCATGTATTCAGCCGGGTGGTCACCAAAACTAGCTGTGCAGTGCGTCCCTTCAAAAGGGCCTGGGGAGCACCCTGATTTGTGTTTAAAAAGGCAGCCTGCATACCTATTCATTTGTATCCTTGATAAGCCAGGATTAAAAGACAAAACCGGTCAGAATTCAGTGTGTTTTCTTTCCCGCATGTACTACAAGGCCTCCATCAACTTCATCAAGAAAGACAGTACAGAGAACTCTCCATTTCATAACGTTTCCTTATTGAACTATCAATGAATCTGTGTGTCAATAATTGGGATGATAGTATACAGGATAATCCACATAAGTCAAAGTAGCTTAAGTCTAAACTCTGCTTAAGTCAAATTAATAATGGGAAAAAAATAATTAAAAAAAAAAATTAATTAATGGCAGATGAACATAACTTGAATACTCTACTCGAGGAAATAAGTTCATTTTTTTTTAATTATTATTATGTATCAACCCGGTAGAAGAACCATGGCTATTACAGACAATGGTACCGCACCATAGGTTGACCCCCACAGGCAAAAATTGCCCAAAAACGGGGTTAATGAGGAGAAAAAAGAGAAAGAGAACATACGAAAAAGGAAAAAGGAAAGAAAACAAACTAAATCGACTAAAAAAAATTTACATACTTATTATTACTGTTAAAACTTGAAGCCATTTTGGCTCTTAAGTCACAAAATTTCAAATTTGTTCTGTAAAATCTATTTGACAATGTTCTGTTAGTAATACTAGCGGTAGATAAGCCAATGCTCTCCAAGAAAAATGTGGCCTCGAAATTACCACTAAGAATATTAATTAAAAAAATGCTGAGTAGCAAATTCAGTTTTAAGTCTTAAAGAGAAAAGAATCAGATTGTTAGATGAGGAAGAACGCGATAATGAATTAATAATATTAATTATGGATAAAATTTTATGTTCGAGTCTTAACGACAGATGATCCATATCAGTGAACCAAATCTCCAGACCGTATGTCAATTTACTTAAGATAATTGAGTTAAAGACAGTGTTAAAAAAAGTAAACGAAGGTAATATTTTGCTCAATCTTCTAACAATACCCGCATGCGTGAGAACCAAAGGGTAAGAGTGCGAATATGTTTTTTAAAAAAGCACCTGAAAGAATATGAAATACCAAGGTCAGTCACCTCCTGTACTCTGATAATATCTGTGGAATTGATTTTATAATTATATAAAAACAGAGAACTCGATCTATAACAGGAGAGTACAAGTGTCTTCGCTGCATTTAACTTCATACCATTATGGGCAGACCATGTCGATATCTTATCAATTTCTTCCTGAAGAATCCTACAATCAGTGAGATCATTAATACGGCGGGATATTTTAATGTCATCAGCGTAGGCTAGTAAGGTAACCTTCTCTAAGTTCAAGTAATAATCCAGATCAATAAGATAAATAATAAAAAATAAAGGGCCCCAGCGGGGAACCTTGAGGAATGCCACTGGTGATTTTTTTTTCCCGAAGAAAATTTATCCGTATATTTTATCCTAATTGACCTACTATCAAGCATACTGCGAATTACATTTAACAGCGGAACGGCGAAACCTAAATAAGGCAACTTCTGTAGTAGACGGTTATGCGAAACACTGTCAAAGGTCTTATTTAAATCAAAGAAAACTAGATCCATTTGCTGTTTATTATCCAAAGTTTCGGCAATCATAGATACAGTAATGCCCACATTTAAAATTGTGGATTTACGCGTAGTGAATCCAAACCGCCACCCAGGAAGAACAGGTGAGAGATAATAATATGTATGTTTGGTGATTAACGACTCAAAAACTTTCGCTAGGAAACAAATTAAAGAGATAGGTCTAAAGTCTGAAGTTTCCTTAGGACGAGTGCATTTAGGAATAGGGATGCAGTATACTTTCTTCCATAAACCGGTCTTTAAAATTAAGTTAAAAATATGAGTAATCGGATTTAAAAGGATAGCAAAGCATCCCTTATATACAAAGCCAGGTATGCCAGAAATCTCCAGTCCACGATGGCATTTAGTAGAGTACGCAACAGATGATATTTCTGAGTGAGTAAAGGAGGGTAAGTGCAATTTCCCAGGAATCACTCGGGCTCTTTCTTCCAAGAAAGTTGCAGAAGAGACGCTCTGTTCAATAGGAGAAGAATTAGACATGGTCTCTTGAAAAAAACAGGCAATTTTTTCAATGTTGTCATGGTCTGTTAAAAAATGCTCAGCACTACTAATTTTATTGTTTCTATTCAAGATGTTATTTGTATGATGCCAGAAAAACTTGCTATTTGAAGCTAATGAATACTCTAAATACCTCTAAGTTGAATACATAAACGGAGGAACTAAAACTGTGTACAGGATTCTTCAATTAAAAAGGCTTATCTTGCTAAAGAAGTCAATGACCGTTAGAAATCATTAAAGATTATTTTGTTCATATGCCAAATGTAAACGATAATGTTTTTAAAATGATATTTTCATTAGATAACACTGTCGATTTGAATTTATTTAAAAATTTAAAGCAAGCAAAAATTTCATCTTACATCAGGAAATAAATTATCCATGTAACAAATAAAGCTACACAATAGTTAGTTTCCAGTTTTATTTAAATACATAATCATGAGCCTTAATCCAGCCTCGTTTTGAAAATGTTGTTCAAGTCGAATGTTTTTCCTGATCCCCTGACTATTTGACTTAAGCAGATTACATTGTATCAATTATTTTTGTTTATGGAAATAGTAATTGCATGCTCATTTTGTGGAGTTTTAACAAGCAATTTCATCTGATACAGAACGCTTTTAATTTTACAAAACAGGATGAACTAAAACAATAATAAATTTCAGGGGGTGATTCCTTACAAGAAAATTAATAAGAAATTTCATATCAATGTATGTCCAAAAATGCATAGTTTCCATGGAAATGGCAATAATTGTATGCCCTCATAACAATACATACAAAATTAGTGTTTGTTGCAGAGTTACTTTTGAGTGATCATTATGCAGTAGAGATATAATAGTCTGGCATTCATATCAGGAACAAGTCGAGATGGTCTTCACATGCAGAAAGACACATGGGAATGGTTGAGAGGCTGCATGTATATGTATCAAGAAAAGAATCCCAACAGACAGCACCACCCATTTCACAAAATGTTTGCAACCATATTTTGACGTTTGTATGAGAAGGCTACATATATGAGACTTTGATGGAAAAGGCAGTTTTTTAAGCCCCTTGATTTTTATTTGCAGGGGCACCTTAAAAAAATGTTATGTATGGTACTTCTTGATGTGGAGACACTTGAAAAAACAACGCTATCTGGATATACACTGCAACATTGGAACGATTACATCAATCCTAATGCGACGTGTAATCTTTTCGAACATTTTTTAAGTTTCAAATGTTAACGCAATTATTGCCACATTATTATTATAGTTGCAGTTCATACGTTTACTTTAATATTCATTAATTTATGTTATTTATGTATATTAATCTCAAATAATGAAAGATGCCCTTAGACAGGCCTCCAGGCATTTTTGGCACCTTGTAATTAATAAATAATAATAATAATAATAATAATAATAATAATAATAATAATGTCATGTTTGTATTAATTGCTCTATTACAGACAAACTGTCCATTTCCAGATATATGTTCATATGAGATTTTTTGAAATAAGTAAAGGACTAGAGCAATACGGATACTAATATGTTTATTGCCGATGCGTTTCAGTTTACACCATCTTCAACAGGCATTTACAAAAGTAACAAGTGTGAAGTACAATGTCATCGAAATATATACACACAGCAACTGTGAAAGGACCACCAATCCGGGTACAGAAGCCACTGATTGATGGTTACAAACTTGCAACTAGAGGTAACAGATTGGTGTATAATAAATACAAAAAGATATTTTTTCTTATTTATCGAGAAGCGGACCTATTAGAGAGCTCTACAATCCAAGATGAAATTCCAGTAAGAGAACGTGTACAAGCTATGTGGAGTGTATAAACTTGAATGCCCTGATTGTGGAGCATATTATATTGGCTCCACGAAATGTACTTTTATAATTAGATACCAGGAACATAAAAGATCTTGGTTGAATAAAGACAAGAAGTCAGCCTATGCTGAATATCTTGTCTCTGAGAAACACAGGTTGCTTCCAATAGAGAAATGTATGACAACTATATGGATTGGGAAAACCGCTGAAAGAATTACAATACAAGAAGAAATCGAAATCAGAAAACATCTTCGACTCAACAAGGACAAATTATTAAATAACCAGATTTCCTTCGATAGAGACACCATCATTGACTTCATAATTGATTTTCCCGATAACTCAAATTGGAAGTAGAGCTAATAAGTCCACTTCTCAATCAAAAAAAATTATTTTTTGCATTTATTATTATACAGGATGATTCAGTCAATTTCTGACCATTTCAGTACTATGATTTATTGACCCATTAATGTTTACAAACTTAGCATTTCAGTATGATATTTTAGGCAGTTCGGAGTTTTTATTCCCGTGGAAAAGTCTTGATGATATGCTCAATGTGGCCACCATGAACGTTTTGAACTGCTCGCAGCCGAATGGTGAAGTTGTTCATAACTCTATCCAGGATTTCTGCATCCACAAGGGTGCAGCAGTCGACTATGCTTTGTTGCAGCTGGTCTAGAGTTCTTGGTGCTGTAGTGAACATACTGTCTTTAAGGAACGCCCAGAGATAAAAATCACATGGGTTTAGGTCAGGACTCGGCAGGCGAACAGATTTTTTTGGTAGGGGAATCGACCAACCTTGTGCGAACATATTCGACAACTTCGGCCGTTCGAACAAGAGCTTCGCTCCCGCCTTTTTTCTTGCCTTTAACACATCCAGTGGCACAAAATTGCTTGACAAAATCCATGATTGCTTGCCTGCCTGGTGCATCTCGACACTAAACTCCTTCCGGAACTTTCTTTGCACGGTTACAGGTGATTTTGTCTCGAAATACCATTCGACAACCTTGCATTTCTGCTCTGTTGATAAAGCGGGCACCAGTTTTCAACAATACGATTTTCATGCAGCGCCGTTGCAACAATACAAACTCCAACTATTTAGAAATTCGATA
>JAHWFO010002124.1:1611104-1627516 GCA_023313115.1 Rhysida immarginata
GAAGATGCTGCTAATGTTGACGGTTATGGCTCATTATAGACCTCCATGGGTTGGATTTTATCACCCGGTGTTGAAAGGTTAATATCATCAGATATGTTATTTGCGACGAACTGAGCAGTGGAAGTTATTGGCGCATTCGTATCGGGCTATAGTTCACTTTGGCGGTACCACAACTCAACTTTCAGTCGTTCCTGCTGAGCCTGTAGACGATCAACATCGGACATCTGGGTCTTCATGGATTCCCCATCTCTAAATCTGTTTACCTGTGAAGTTTTCTATAATTTTTCTGGCATTTATTATGCATAAACTTGGAAATTCTGTAATTTTTGCAAAATTTCCACAATTCGAAGGCCAATATCTTAGATACTATTAAATACTGAGGTTTATTGAGTTTAGTTCGCTCGTTTGAACGCTACAGCCATTTTTTAATTTTTACAAAATAATTAATATCTCGAAAAGGCTTACCCAATTGACATAAAATATATGCTAAGGCACAATTTAAGAAACCCTCTAAGTATGCATAATTTTTATTTGGTTCGGCTATTTGCAGTTTCAGAGGAGTTAGCTGCACAAAATTGGTCACATGTGTACAGACGGAAAATTTTTTATTCAAAATTTCAACATATCTTTATGAATCATGAGTTTTTAAGTTGATTTCAGCAAAAAAAAAAATTTTGAGTTTCTGAAACGAAAACAAAGGCCTTCACTCTTAGAGAGTAGTAGGCCAATAAAAAAGCATTCATTGGATGCTTACCTCATCTTATAACTGATTTTGAGACGAATAATTGTACAACAAAATTAAGATTATGCTTAACAACACTGCTGTAACTTCAATTCTTTGGCAACCACTATTAACGGTTTTGTTTCTCCCTTACCGCCATGTGTTTTTTTTTCTTTTCACTTCTGCTACTGCCATTGCGCAACAGTTGCTAACAAGGTATGCTTGCACACAAACAAAGAGTTCCATGTACAGGTTTGGATGGTTCTCTTGAACCAATCAGAATTATTTGTAACAAAGATTTTTTTACAATAATGATCTCATTTTTGGTATGTATTATCCAGAATTAGATTAAAAAAAAATTGTATTAACTACTAATTTTATATAGAAATTGAAGTCATGAGGCCAGGATCAGAGCAAAAATATGTGTTAAGTAATAATTCTTATTAACCGGATTCATAATAATGGGATTTGACTGTATCATATATTACAATATTATTTTATGTAAACAAAATTAGATACAAAAACAACTTTCCGAGTTGGGACATCCAACAGGGAAAGATATGCACCCCATCTATAATTTGATACGTAAGAACCAAGTGAGCAATCAAGCTTGCTGCATTTCAGTGTCAAATTTAGATACACAATGTTGATACACTTGTACTTTTATGGTTGTATGTGTACGTACAAGGATTAGCTCTGCCTGCAAGTTTCACTACATCCAATGGAGGATTAAATTATTTAATTTTTGCAGCAGCAGCAACAACAACAACAGTGACAGATTATAGACTGGACAAAAAAGACAATTGTCTTGAGCCCATAATATCCAAGAGGGCCCAGCAATGAATTTATCTAAGAATTTTGTCTATATTTATTTCTAAACACAAAGAAAATCGGGCCTGACCAAATTTTTGTCTCTGGCTCGATTGGAGGTTAATCTAAATTTGAACAACAATAAGGGGTAGTAGGTATTTTAATAATGGATACGAAAAACTTTACACAACACTAGACAAATAATTGTGATGTTATAAATTAATAAATACAGGGTGTCCGAAAAGTCCTGCACATGGGTGAAATCACAGTATTTGTTCAACATGTCCTCTGTTGAATTCCAGACAAGTCTGTAGGTGGAATTTCAGGTTAACATACAGAGACCATAATGATTGTCTATGGCATGGCATTCATCCTCAATTTTGATGTGTAGGTGGGCCATATTGTGATCTTCACACTGTACACCCATTACTTCAGATGCTCGCAGAATGAATATCCATTGAATTCAAATCTGGTGACCATGGAGCCCAATCCAGTGTTCAGGAAAGGTTTCGGACACCCTGACAAAACAAAACAGAAATATTAGAATTTTGCTTATGGTGCAGGACTTTTCGAACACTGTAGAAAAACTAAGGGCCAGTACATTATCTACTTTCTCAGCTGAGATTTCTCAACTGAGTGTTCAGAAACAATACAATGACATTGTTGCAACCAAGTCTTCCTCATCTCAACAATGTAAGTCCTTGTTGCTGAAGACTCAGTTGAGAAGACTCACTTGAGAAAATTGATAGTGAACTGGCCCTAAGTATCATATTTTTTTTGAGGCCTTAGATGATTTCCTAATTGCGTTATTGGAAGCCCTCCATGGCTACAGCAAGGAAAGAAATTGTTGGGATTTTTTTTTTTTAATTTTTATTAAAACATAATTGGTCCCTCACAATCTTTAAGGATTCCACTCATGACAGACTCCTACTATTTAATAGCGTCCCGCTGCTTAATTTTTTTAAAACTATGGGTAAAAAATACAGCTTAACGACTCCTAATTAAAGCTCACTTGTTTCCCTCTCTTCGTTTTGAAACCGTTTATATGTCAGATCTGGAGAAAGTGGTGGAAGAGATACAGGAACCTCCAAATACACCAAAGGGGGGAGGGGATAAAGGAGTCGCTAAAGTGCAGAATTACCAGGAGCATGTGCTTTTAACTCCAGTTTTTGACGTGATTCCATATTCGGATTCCTGAGACTGGATTCACTCCAATCAGTTGTTGATTAAGAGAGCTCAGTTAAGTTTAATATACCTTTATTTTCGTCATGGTAAGCTTGTATTTGTTTGGTTTTAGGTTTCCTAGAGTTTCAAACGTTGATTGCTCGGTGGCGCCTCTGTCGAAGTGGAAATAAGAGCACTGACACAAAACCTGCCGTCATTTTTTCCCAGGTTGAAAATCAAAAACACTGCTTCTAGGATATAGGAAAACGAGAAACGACTTTGCTCATTTATACACGGAATAACTAATACAGTGTTTTTCCGTGATTTTTAGGCGAAACATGGACTTATAAAAAATAAGCAAGGATAATAAAAACAAGCAAGGATAATAAGCAAGGATAATAAAAACACTTACTTACTTACAACAGCTTTTTGCATTTGCTTTAACGCAATTTTCAAATAATTAACGCAGTTTTCATTGAAATTAACGCAAGTTTCATTGGAATTATTATAATTTTTAGAAAATGTAACAATTTTTGGGGGTAAAATTTATTTAATTTTTAGTGCTTTTTAAAATATTTTTAGCGTCGTTTAAATGAGTTAACAGCATAAACAGATGGGTTATAACTTTTTATAGAACTCACAATGTATTAGTAAAAGTTTACTGAATTTACAATGTTTATACAACTACCGGATTTCACAGTATGTATACAAAAATTACAATTTATTGTAAAATATTAAAAAAATAAAGAAATGCTGTTAAAAACGTAAGTTACTGTAAATAAGTAGAATTTTTAATGAATTTATAAAACTTTTTTTTATTATTATTATCATGTACCGTAATTATTCAAGACAATGATGATTGGCGAGAATAAACATATATAATTACAATTCTTACTTACAATTTACTGTAAAAAATACGACAACAACAATGAAAAACCATTACTTACAGCAAAAAATAAAAAAAAAATAAAAAAATAAAAAAAAAAAGATTATACGTAATTTAAATCTTAAAATGTGGTTAAATTATTTCATTTCAGGAAAATTTGGTATGATTTTTTTTTATTTACTGTAAAAGAAATTATTTATGCTGTTATAAACCAACTCTGTTTATGCTGTTTACTCATTTAAACGAGGCTAAAATTATTTTAAAAAGCAGTAAAAATTAAATAAATCTCCCTCCCCCCCCAAAAAAAATAAAAAAGTGTTAAATTTTCTAAACATATAGCAATTCCATTGAAACTTGCATTAATTCCAATGAAAACTGCGTTAATTATTTTGAAAATTGCGTTAAAGCAAAGGCAAAAAGCTGTATTTTATTATTCTTGGACTTAAGAATAATCTGCTCTTTTGCGAGAATTCTCTGGCTAATATTTTATCTCTTTTAAACTCATCCGCGAGATTCTGAATTAAAATATTCCAATACCTCTTATTTATTTCTGAGGAAAAAAAATCATACTTTCTGAAACATGTCTGAACTTCCACCAGGAATTCCTTAATTCCTATCTTTCAGTTTTTCCAAATTGGTTTAATGCAGTCGTAGCCACCGATAAAATTACTATCTTTAAAATTATTATTGGTGGCTACGATAAATTTTACATGAATTTCATACATTTCATACAGTTTTAAATGAATTTCATGCACTTTCAAAGGAATTTAAAACTTTTTAAAATGAATGTAGCACGCTCCCAAATAGATTTAATACAATTTTAAATGAATATAATAATGAATACAGATGAAGGGGAGGTTCTTGGTAATATGGGTTTTAGTTCAGTCTAGGACGATAATAAATGGTCAAATTATCGTCCTAGGTTCAGTGTAAATGGAGTTTAATTACTAAATTAAGTAAAAAATAAAAAAATAAAATAAAAAAGAATAAACAAATAACACAAACATAAAAAGAATAACAGTTGACCACTGTGTAATTAAACTAAAATAAATACAGTAATACCAGGGATGGATGAAGGGGGGGGGGGGGGGTTAGTACCAGTAAAACCCACCCTTCATCTGTTCTTGGTAAAACTAATAAAAATATTTAATTTTTCCGTATTTCCGTACTGAGGCTGTATTTCGCCGGTAAATTCATTTAAAAATTTATTAAATCTATTTTAAAATGTTTGAAATTCATGTTAAATTGTATGAAACCAATTTGTAAAAACTGTAGTGTTACTGTATTTTAGTTTAATTACACAGTTTAATTACACAGTTTAATTACTCTTTTTACGTTTGTGTTATTTGTTTATGCTACAATTTTGTTTTCTCTAATTGAATTAAAATAATAAAGAAAAATAAATAAATTTACTGTAAATTTATTAAAACAAGGTTTCAATAAAAATGTCTTTTTGCTTAAAATCGTATTAAATTCATTTGAAAGTGTATTAAATTCGTTTAAAATTCGTTTAAATTCATTTTTAGGGGGGGGGGGGGTGTTTGTGATGACGCACGTTTCCACTGTTCCGAACTGAGTTTGCTCTGTTGCTTAATTTTCGAGTCACAATAGTACGCCCAGCATTCATTCATTGTATTCTTCCTGTTTAAAGAGTTGACTGGATCTGCCTGCCAAAGCTGCAACATGGGAAACGTTCTTCAAACATAACCTCCAACAGTATTTTCATTTCTTGGAAAAGTATACCGATTTATCTAGTGGCTATTCGGGATGGGTTAACCTTATCGCCAACACTCGTGGCCTGGTGCTCTTCTTTCGGTGTAATTGTTAAAATCTTCGCCCTTCGTATTTAGGCAAGTTTTTGAGTTCATAGGACCTTCTAGCAATATCAGCGGGTCTGTTCCATACTAGCAGAAACATACTCAGACTACAATGCCTAAAAGACCCTTGGACTTTATGCACTAAGCAAGCTGGTACCAGGATCGTTTAATTCAGTGTTTCTCAAACTTATTTCTATGAACGTCCCCTAAGTATAAGCAAAATTTACGAACGCCCCCCCCCCACCCCCAGCCGTATCTTAAGGTTTCTGCAAATATTAAGGAGATTATAAAAAAATTTCTTGGGAATCATAGATCGTGGGATCGGGGAAGTCCCTGGTTCGGGAGAAGGAAGCGAGATATAGCGATGAATCGAAAGGGCAGTTTGGCACCATGTGAAGAGCTTGCACTATAAACTGCTAAACTGCTATCACCATCATTTAATTACAGAAATGAAAGGATTTATAATTTAAAAATTTTTTTTTGCTATGTCATCGGCGATACAATTAATTACAAGGGCTATTTTATTTTCAACCTCCAATGGGGGATAAAATAGAGACAAATGTGAACGCAAAATGAATTTATTACCAGTAGTCAAGTACAATCAAAGTTATTTTTTGACGTAGTCACCGTAAAGATTGAGTCATTTTTCATACGTGGCTCAGTGGTTGCGTGATCGCCTCTGATGCCCGAGGACGCGGGTTCGATCCCGGCTGAGGACGACGAGGATTTTTTCAGGGAGAAATTCCAATACCAATACCTTCTTCATAGAAGCTTGCTGCGAGCATGTTGAAATAGGTCTCCATGGCGTCTTCTTGAAAGAAGAGCGATGCTCTCTTCTGGAGTTGTTTTTGTTAGAAATTATTATTAACTTCTATTTGTAGAGAAATATTGTTGAAGCTAAAAGATACGTTGCTTGGCACAGTTGCATTGTTAAAGAAGAATCGTTCGTAGTTCTTACTTATGATATGTAACTAATGGCGTAAGTAACTAAATAAATACGTTCTATAATTGCTAGCCTAGTTAGTAGATTCTTCCTCAATTTCCTCTCAAAGTCCTAACAGTTTTGATTTGTAACAACGCACGACCGCATACTGCAATGATAGCCAATTTCAATGGAAAGTATTTGATCACCTGGCATACAGCCCAGACCTTGCGCCGAGTGACTTTCATCTTTTTTGAGAGCTAAAGAAAAGTCTGGGAAGACAGCACTTCCGCACCAACGAAGAGCTTCAAGACGCCATGGAGATGTATCTCAACATGCTGGCGGCAAACGTCTATGAAGAGGGTATTAAAAAACTCGTCCACCGATATGACAAATTCTTAATCTCTACAGTGGCTCCGTCGAAAAGTAATTTTGCTATTCACATTTGTCGTTATTTTATGCACCATCTTTATTTTAATAAAGAAATGGTTATAACATTCATACCAGCGAACATAAGGCAAAAATATCAAATCCAACGCACAAAAAATAAATTATAAACCAAAAATTTCTTTATATACAATAAAAAAATTACATAAAAATTATATACAAAAAAACAGATCCCCCCAGAGTCTGCTTAACATTACTTAACATCTTTCACTAATCCTTGTAGTTGAAGAAGGTCGACGAAGCAATATGAGAATTCTGGCTGCGAAACTTGTCTCGATGAAATTTTATAAAGAAAATTTTGGTTTATAATTTGTTACGAAGCAGGAGAATGAAGCTACTTATTGGTTTTACAATGTCCGTCTGTCTTTTTTTGACGTAGAAGGTTGAAATTAGAAATCTAGCTTGTCATAGGCATATCCTACTTCCCTATTTAGTTTTGATTGGACCACTCGGGGTCGGAGTTACGGGGGTGGGAGTTGGAGTGGACGTAACACACTAGCGACTGGAGACATAACTACACACATCCGGCCAATGAATTAGAAACCTTCGTTCAATATGGTATTGACTCTCCTTTGGCTGTAATTACAGAACATACGCAGTTTGGCATGGACTCTACAAGGTGTTGCAATGCAGGTAAGGTAATCGTAGACCATGCATTCGTCAGAGAGACCTTCAGGTCCTGCAGAGTAGACGAAAGCGGATGCCTTCGACGAATGTCTCTTTCCAACATGTCCCAAACATTCTCGATCGGATTCAAATCCGGACTTTGCGCTGGCCACGCCAGGTGTTGAAGCTCGGTGTCATGTTCAGAAAAACACTCCTGAACAATTCTTGCTCGATGGACAGTAGCATTGTCCTCCATGAAGAACCGTCACCATTTGGGTACAAATGCACCATTGCAGGATCGACTTGATCTGCAACAATGTTCAGGTAGTCTTTGGCTTTCACTCGACTGTCAAGGAATATCAGGGGACCCTTGACATACCAATAAAACATGGCCCATACCATGACCCCTCCTCCTGCAGCTTGAACTGTGTTCACAACACATGAGGGGTACATCGCTTCATGGGGCTGCCGCCAAATTCTCTGCCGGCCATCGGTGCAAAACAATGTGTAACGGGACTCGTCCGACCACATCACCTTTTTCCAGTCGTCTACTGTCCAGTCACACCGTTCTTTACACCACTGCAGGCGAACTTTCCGGTTTGTTGCTGATGCCAGGGGCTTCCTCACTGGCATGCGACTTCCCATCCCTATTCGCTTCGACTCTCGGCGCATTGTTCTGGAGGAGATGGCTTGCGATGATCCTTCATTGAAGTCTGCCGTCAGTTGCTCCACCTCCGACCTTCGGTTTTGCCGCACAATCCGTCTCAGACGATATCGGCCCCTGTGTTGATTGTTTTTGATCCACAACTGTGCCGTTTCGACAACTCTTGTAGATTCCGTTTCCATTGAACACCTTGGAGACCTGACCTTTTCAGATACCAGTCAGTTGTACTGTCCTGGAAATCGTAGCTCCAGCTGGACAGGCTCCCACAACAACTCCTTTTTGTAACTCAGACAGGTCTGCTGTTTTCCCCATTTGCTCAACTTGAGCAACTGCAGCTTGTTCCTACCCTGAACCTGCAGTTGGAATGAGCATGTATCTCACATTCATTTGCATATCACAATCGTTTCTGACCTGTGACCCCGCTTCGATCTTCCAATGGCCTTTCTTCTTCTGTTTCTCTCGGCAGGTCCATTCCAGTCGGGGGTGTTAGCTCCTCTCTTTTTCTGCTTTTTCCATATTAAATCCTCGGAATCGCATTTTCTAGCGACTCTTCCCTTCCGAGAATTTGATATTATTGCAATTCGATTTTTAGTTTCTGAGAAACACGTGGACAAGATTGTGGAGTCCTGCAGATAAAGGAACAACAAAATCGTCTAACAACGACAAAGCCAAGATAATATTACGAGAAGAAATGGAAATCACTAAACGAAAGAAAACCGCGCCCAAAACCCTATTGAATAACCAAACAACCTTCGAACGAAAAGAAACCCTACAAATACTCATCGACATCGAAGAAGCAACCAAGAACAATAAATGGAAGTGACATTGGAGTTCCCCACACGGTCCGCGCCTCTCCAGCTCGCGCTTATACCAATCACGATATTACCTTGTAACTTACCTATCTAATTGCCTATCATAATACGCACACTGTATAAAAACCAGGCCTGGCCAGCTTGACGCTTTGTAGTCTAGTAGCCTCCGATGATGGCGTAATGCCGAAACGCGTAAGGCATAATAAACCACTTACTACCGTGTCTTCTTTGACCGTTTTATTCTCTTAGATAATATGATACTCGACGCAGACCAACCTGTGCTCCTTATTTTGAAGTCGGTTAAAAAGAAAAAAACCCAGTGTTATTATATATTTTAGATATGACTCACGATTTCTGGAAAGCGAGTCTGCAATTGTGGAGTTGTTTTAACTGAAGTCAACTGATGAGTCGGAGTCCGGATTTATTTGCTGCTCTTCGACTGACATTGCTTCTTGCACTATAATTGCAAGCTCCTTCATGACTGGTAAAATTTGCCTCCTTTTAGTCTGCTTCAGCATTTTCGAGTTTCAGATCTACGAAATCTGCAAAGGTATGCAGCCATTTTTTCTTTTGAATAAAGACTCAATCTGGCTTAGATTCATGCATGATTCGCAAAAAAATTATCAATAAAAGAAAATAATTTTTTTTGCCTAATTTAGCTATTACTTCAATGAAAGTGGTCAGCAACAGGCTGTTGGTATTCAGTATTTTACCCTTTCAAAAGGGCAATGTTTTAGATTTTTTAGACTTTTATGAAAACTCCTTTGAAGAGTCCCAGCCCATTAAAGATGAACACTGTCGTGTCATGAATGAAAGGAAAACCGTTTGTCCGCTTTTGTCCTCTGTCTGGTTTTTTCAATGGAATCACCTGGTAACCCTACCAACAAGATATTTGTCTAGTGGGGTTTTTGTCCGGTGAGGATTTCGTCATGCACCTTCAGCCAAATGTGAAGAAACTGGGATGAAGATCAGTGTGGCTAAAACTGAGATTCTGGTCCTTTCAAGACAGCCTGCTCAATGCGCTTTCCATTTCAGGGGACCCTCATTGAGACAGGTGGAGAAATTCAAGTATCTCGGGATTGCATTCACGAGTGATGGACGGCAGGAGAAAGAATTGGATGCTCGGATCGGTGCAGCAAGCTGTGTCAGACGTGAACTGTGGCGATCCGTGGTAACGAAACGCGAGCTGGGTAACAAAGCCAAGCTCTCTGTCTTCAAATCTATCGTTGTCCCCATTCTCACCTATGGTCATGAGGCTTGGGTAATGACTGAAAGAGTGCGATCGCGGGTACAAGCGGCCGAAATGAGATTTCTGAGAGGTGTGACAGGTGTTACCCTACTAGATAGAGTGCACAGCAGCACAATAAGGGAGTCTTTAGGTGTTTACTTCTACGCATTGAGGGATCTCAGTTAAGCTGGTATGGCCACGTGATACGGATGCCGCTAACTGGTTTCCCTAGGCAGTTATTTTCCAAGCCGGTGGGTAAGAGACCAAGGGGTCGGCCTAGAACCAAGTGGCTAGACTACATGGAGAATCTGGGTTCGAGTCGCTTGGGTATTACCAGGGAGGACAGTAGCGTAGCAAATCGTTCGCCCCCCCAGGGTTAGGTTAGGTTAGGTTCGACACGCCCCTTTTCACTTCTGTTGCGCCCCCCCAAATAGGAACAGTGTCATGCGCCTCCCCCCCGCCATTGCGGGGGCCATGGCTACACCACTGAAGGAGGACATGCGCCTGATAGCGGAAGATCACGATCGCTGGAGATCCTCCATAGGGCTGCTGCCCCCGCGACCCTAACGGACAAGCGGGTTTGAAAAGTAAGTAAGTAAGAGGATTTCTTCTGTATCTCATGGAAAGTATATATCCCGTATGCCGTACGTACGATCAGGAATTTATGAAGGGTACGATATTTTTCTGTAGTTCCTATTGGCAAATCGACATTGCATCATCCTTGCACTGACGTCCTTTATTGTCGCTTAAAATAAATATTTAAAAACAGCAAACTACAGTATATTGGCAAGAACGGCTGAAAGTAGGTTTCATCTGTTCTTGGTTTTATGTCAAAGAAAATCTTTCTTTTAGAAGGAATTCGTAAAAAATTGACAAATAAAATCATTTACGACTTAAACATCTTATCTCATGTATGGCGTATAAGTAAATAAATCCGTACAGACAGACCATTCATCAGTTATTCTTTTACTTCAGATCAGATTAGAAATTTGAATACCATACATTGCTAAAAGACTCTTCATAACCGAACTTGATATTCTATCTTTACACTTTTGGGTAATTCAGTATAAGTAAGGGAGGTACATTTTGCTAGCAAGATTCCAGCCTAGTCTGTTTTGTTTGTTTTGTTGTTTTTTTTTAATCATCAGCTGGAGACTCTGATTTATTAATTCTTAGCTACCATAAGAAGCAGCAAACAAAACTGGTGCGGCAGAAGGGTGCTACCCTGCAATATTTCCTCATAACTGCACTCTTCTCAGCCCTTTCCAAAAGTATTGGATTATAGCAAAGTTATATTCATTTCAGTGGTTCTTTACATATTATTTTCGAATATGTAAGTATCAAATTATAAGAAACATGGAATTTTTTTAATAAACTGTGGCCATGGCATGCATTCATGAGCTGCCTTCTCATCAGAGGGCGACACACGACGGTGCCATTCACTTACTTTTTTTTTTTTTTACATTCCCTACGTTGTCTCGAAACAAATTTCTTTAGGGCTCGTAATTTTGAGGTTTTAAATTCAAATTATGATCTCGAAAAGCGAAAGGCGGAATAGTTCGAAAGACATATGTTTACATTTAACACGTTCATTTGAAGGTTATTTTAAGTTCGTTTAATTTATGAGCTTTCTTCTTTTTATTTGTTTATGCTTTTAAATAATGGCATCGACCGGAAAAATAAAACAAGAAAAATATTGTGAGTATAGCTTAGCAATATTTAATAATGAGCGTTAATTTACCTTTCGCTTGAAATAACGTTTTAATTGTTATATTCCATTTTGTACGTTTCAGCATCGGAAATTACTTCCGCTCGAACAAGATTAGATGTGGTTTTGCAAACGTTAATGACAAAATCGGAAGATAGGTAATAACAAGAGCAGATGAAGTACTGTATGATGTAATCTTATAACTGGATGTGGAGCATTGTCATGAGAAACCGATAATGGAAACGAAAGGATTACAAATATATCGCTTAAATAAATGATATTCTTGCCGTAGGCTTCAATCGAGCTCACAAAATTATTTAAATCAAAACCCATAAGTTAGCATGACATGGTACATGTGTGTGTCTCTCTTACCTGTGAAGAAAGCACAGTCTGGCCTTACTATCAAACAGTTGTAGCATTTAAACTTCATGGCAAGCAAGGCACAGTTTCATAAAATTAACTTTCTTTTAACTTTGGTTTCGCTTACCACTCTTCTGCATATGAAAACTCCTGTTTGCGATTCTGCTCGAGCCTTTTTAGAGGATATATTGTTCAAAGTAGAAATTTGAGGTCATTAACCTTTATTTTTCATGCAACATTGGTTTTGTAACTAAATAAAGTTATTGGACCTATTATTACACTTATAATAGATTCCATGTATTAAAAGAATTATAGAGTCCCAGTAATACTAACAAGGGAATCCCTCGAACATGTATGTCAGGGATTTCCACCAAATTGAAATATGTTACTCATCTGAAGCTACTATAGATGCTTGCAAAATAAGAGAGTGCGAAATTGTATTTCTTTCAAAATAACTCGCGAAAACGAAAAGATTTCAGCATACATAGCCATACAAGGACTCCATTGTTAAAGCGGTTAGGCTATGTGGGGTTCCCTTGTAAGTTTATTGGTAATAGAATATAAAGCAACAACTATTTTAGCTGTTTCCATTATCACTTAAAGAACATGTTTAATTAAAGTTGAAAATATAAACGTTAGGTTGGTGCAGAATTAATGACCGATGTGTAGTGATTACTTTAAAATAAAATAACTCATTTCAAACAACACTTTATTAACTGAAATAATATCCATCAGAGTCACACTTTCGCCAACGAGACACAAGCATATTTGTTTTGACAAACTCGTTGAAAGCTGTTTTCGCATCATACTGGTGTTTGAAATCTCCCACACAGGAAATTGTCAAGGTGCTTGAAAAAGTGGTAGTCAGTTGGCGAAAGATCAGATGAGTATGCTGGATGATGAAGAGTTTTGTGTGACCATTGCGACATGCAACCGAGTGTTGTCGTGAAGCAAGATGGAACCTTTCTGATTGACTAATTCCGACATGATAAAGTTTCTGGTGCATGTCGTCGATTTGTTGAACGTATGACTGGGCAGTAATGCAGGGTTCATACATGGCATTTTATTAAATGGTTTTTAAGACCTGGAAAAACTGGAAAAATGCTATATAGTTAGCTTTTTTCACTGGAATTTTTATTTTTTTACTGATTCTGGAAAAATTTAATCAAAGTTCATTTCATGAACCTCCATGATCTAGAGTGTATACAAAAATGCAATTTCTGAAAACAACTTAATGCATCTTATATATGCATCTTGTATATAAATTGCTCCATTTTTAAAGAAATAGAAAAAAAAATGTCAATTTAGCTGCACTGGTCACACGTAATCAATACTATTGCATTTTGACCAGCACTATAAAAATTATCATTCAGATTGTAATTTTTATTTGAGAAATTGACCAGCATTCCTCAATTTCTGCATGTATACTGCCCTACTTCTTGATCTGAAAAAATTATAAAACCTTTCTGGAAAAGCCTGGAATTTGAAATTGAGCAAAGAGCACGTACCCTGGTAATGGTTTCACCCTGATTCAGGAAGCTGTGATGAAGGAGTCCAGTTGCAGACCACCAAACAGTCATCGTTATTTTCTTTTGGTGCAACTTGAGTACCCACTTATCGAGCTCTTTGACCTTTCCAATTTACTTTAAGTGGCGAACGACTACCGAGTGGTCTACCTTGAGCTCTTTGGCAACTTCTTGTGTGGATTTATGTGGATCGACTTCGATTAATGTCTTCAATTGGTTGTCGTTAACTTTCGATGGACTGCTCCCACCATCTTAATTTTCAAGGGTGGTATTGCCGCCATGGAATTTTTCAAACCATCAGTATGTTGTACGTTGCGAAGTTGTCCTGTTACCCCATTCTTTGATGACATTTCGAGTTGCTTTACCATTTTTATGGCCAAGTTTGAACTCTTGTAATAAATGATGCATATCTCTCTTGTTGACAGCATTTGCAAAATTGATCTAATCATGCGTTTGAAAAGTTAATCATCAGCTTAAAGAGAAGAATTACAGCTTTAAAATGTTACATGGCTGTATTAATTGAGAAATAATTTGCATACCGATTCACCTACATCTACAAAATGCAATTGGCTATTAATTTTGTACCAACCTAATCCCATATTGATAATTTAGATATTATTGGAGATAACAGTCAATATTTTTTTTCACTGTATGAATGTATAACAATGATTATTAAATGGCATATGATAAATTTATTTTATATACATTAGATATTAAATTTAGACAAAAAAGCTGTTTATTAGTGGCAACACAGTTGCAGGGTTCTCCCCAGCCCCTTTTAAAGGGGCACGCTGCCCGACTGGTTCCAGTGACTTCCCAACTGAATGCACAAAAATTATGCAACACTACATATTTTTTGTGTTCTTAATATTTGTCTGCCTGTGAATTTTATTTAATCACCCACCTGATAAAATTTTCTGGGGAGAACACTTAAAGGGCAAATGGCACCAAAAATATCGCTATCGAGATACCGTAAAATTTTGAATACACGCCCGGGCGTCTATTTGTTTCAATGGTTTGAGATTAATCGAGACCCGGCGTTAAAGGCTATTCCCAATAACAGGGTGTCTAATAGGATGTCCCAAAACGATTGCGTAAAATTCCCTGACTTTTCCTGGTTGATCATGTAATTTTCCCTGACCAATTTTTCGTTCCAATTTCGCATTTTTTTGCAGATTTTGTAAAATTCCCTGACTTTTCCTGGTTTTCCCGGTCGCTAGTCACCCTGCAATAATTCCGACAAAGTTTTAAATTGCAATTTAATAAAAAAATTTCTTTAGTAAAACTAAAAATTAATAACTAGATAATATGATCTTCTGGTTCAGAATCACTGGAGATAACTGCCTCATTATTACAAAGTTCTTCATCATTTTCTATGTCTTGCAAGGTAATGGTTTCTGAATCGCGCATAGAATCTCGCAATTTCAGTAATATATCTAGTATATATATTTAGTATAATGGCTTTTAGTTTGACTGCTACATCGTATGATTTTCTTTTCCCAGATTCCATGTTCACCTGCACATTTAGTTAACCACTGAGCGTAAGAAGAAACTTACCGGTACTTAAAATAAATGAAGTAACAAAAAACTAACCTGAATGGAAAAACGATAATAATCTGAAAGTGAGGGAAAAAACACCGGAATTTATATTGATGACCCAAAAAAGACCCGGCGTTTAATCTATTTTTTACACCCCACCCGGCTTTTGAGACCGGCGTGTATTCAAGATTTTACGGTAATAATCAGCAAGAATGTAACAAAAAAAAAAAAAACCAAAAAAAAAACTAAGTTTATATGGAAAAAAGTTACAAATTTTTTAAGAAAGAGGCAACAAATAAGCGAAATGAGGCCCCCTCCATTCAAAAACGTTAGCTGCGTGTGACGTCAACTTTGGTAAACTGAGGCCGACAAGATTAATAAGCCGTGTACTTCTCGTCGAGCCTGTGGCTTGTGAATCGCGCCACTGCCTGTAAATCTCGTCGGCCTCTATTACCAAACCTGACGTCATAAGCGGGAGTTTTTGGCAAAATTCAAAATGAATTTATATTACCGGAAGTACCCTTTAAATTATGATTTCTTTATTAAAAATGAAAGTAAAAAAAATAATAAAATTGATATTTAGTATCAGGAAAGTATTCAAAACTATATGAAATCAACTTCGGTTTGGTGTCATTTGCCCCTGAAATTGTATGTACACCAGGATACCGATCCAGTGCTGCTCACTTATACAGATGTTAGAGTGGTACCTAATCTGCCTCACAATAAATGGACTCACAAAGAATAGCATTGTCTGTGAGAGCCAGTCTAAAGGCATGAGAAAAATTGCCTCCTAAGGGTTCCGCATCATTTGACAAATTTGTAGAGATGACAATGATGTGGTGATGTGCTAACCTATGCCGTGATGGATAAGACATGGGCCCGATTGTATGAGCTCAGACGGAAACTCCAATCGAACGAACAGTCTCATTATGGGTCCCCACGAAAGTAAAAAATGTGTCAGAACCCCAGCTGTGTGAAGCTAATGGCAATTCAGGTGTATAGCTGACACTTGAGCCTCCACAGAAAATTCAGTTTTTAGAACACTTTGTTTTTAGAATTTCAGATAAATTATTTTGTACCTGACCTGTAATAATTATAAAACAATTAAGTTGACTTTGTAATTCTACTAATTGTAGAGTTAAAATTTTAAATAATGAAATAAACTGTTCAAGCTGCAAAGGTTTAAATAAAAATTTTACCAC
>JAHWFO010002124.1:1639187-1667051 GCA_023313115.1 Rhysida immarginata
ATATTTCTTGAAAATTTTAATTTTTGGCCTTTTACGAATTCAAAATAAATAGTAATTAGTTTCCCATGGAGTTTAAAATAAAATGTAAATTAAATATAATCAACTGTCGGTTTTCTATGAATTTTGTTTTTTGTTATATTATTTTGTTGAAGTCTGAAGTTTTTTAATTTTTGTCAACATCATTTACTTCAATGTAATTTTATCATTAAAATATACAGTGTATCTAAATGTATATCTTTAAATGTATATAATATAGTTAAAGTTGCATTCTAATGGCTTTTGTCGCTTATCACTTTTTCAATAAAAACAAATTAAAGTAAGTCAAATTAATTCTGTTGTTGAAATTAGATTAGTTTGAAGTGAAATTACGATATTGCGGAAAATATATTAATGCAGTTGCAAAGTCTAAATGAATTAGGTGAATGCTGTAAACTTAACAGCCAGTCAACTGATTGCCAAGCAAGTTACTCAAGTGCATTTAATTAGGCGAATATAGATTTTTCCTTCGTAGAAAAAAATTTTTTCTTGACTTCGATAGATTACATGTCATTGATTTCAAGCTTCCATGTGATCTTGGCGGTTTCCATTAATTACAGACTGAGAAATAATTAAAAATCTAGAAAAAGTCGTAGCATGCTCCATAGAAATGCAAGTTAAAGAGCCGGCAGATTCCACCCATCCATCAGGAGTGCTGCTTCAAGGTCACTACCATCGAAATGCTGAGCTGTCCATTCTGTTATTCTATGGTTTTACCTCCCCTCCCTCCTATTGACGACAAGTTTTCCCTTGGGCTTCCTCCTTGCTTGATTGGCCCATTGTTTTAACTTCATCCATGAGTCATTAATATCCCTTTCACTTAACCAATGGGAGATACTCTTGGCAATTCCCATCTATATTCTCTAACTTTAAGGTTTTATTTTCTTTTTTCTTTTCGTTTTTATCTTTCCGCTGAAAATGGGTACCTGGTACCTGAAGTACGTATCCGGTATTTCAATTTTATTCTTTGTGGATTCCTTTTTGGTTGTTCCATTCCAGAGTATTTGTTTATTTTTTGATAAACTCTGTAGTCACATAACGTAATTTAAAATAAAGATTTAGATATTAATAATCATTATGCATATAAAATTTACAAATCAAGCTCTGAATTCATAAAATAAATGAAAAATTTGTACACTGGTGATAGGGACTGGATTGATGTCTTTGAATTTGAGAACTTGAGATGCCACAGGCTTCAAAGGGTGTGAAAGTTCTTAGGAATTGTGAATTTCAGCATGACACAACTGATGATGCATAACTGTGTTATCGCATGGTTCTTGTTATCGGAAAAGAAAGTTGGTTAACGGTGATTGTTGCTATAAAAGTGATTTGGAAAGTTTAATGATGCCCGTATAATTAAAACCATATAAATTCGAGCATCTATATGGATAAAGGCATCACCCATATCTACATGCGACTGTGAATCCGTTAGTTAAATTGTTAAAATGGTAAATAGAGATAATTTTATGTTAATTTTTAAACGTATTAATTATGATGATTAATGGATCTTATTTTAAATTGATTGTCATTGCAAGAAATGTGTAAGCACACCTTGGAGACTATATCAAAAGTGCTCTGTCAGACACCAGATCTCAGTTGAAGTTTTCCATAGAAGGCCTCAGGACTTCCCACTTGAACTTCTGCAGGCTTTCCTTTGTTGCTTTGGTTGTGTGCAGACTGATGTTGTCGTTCAACAGGATGACACCATGAGAAAGTTTACCAGGGCATTTGATTTGATTGCCTTCCTGAGCTTGTTTAACGTTTGACTAGTTCCTTGCTCCAGGAATTCGAGGAATGCCTCCATTATGCGTCGCTTTCAAATGGATACAGCCACCACTCTGTTATCATCCTTTGCTCATTCTTGCTGAACACGTAACACATCTAGTGAGCAAAACGTGCGCGAATCATTTTCATCACACAAGCAACTATGTTTCAGGCCAGTTTCCATATTGCTGAATACCATATAAAGTTTTGGTGCAGTGTACTTTGCCTGTATCTGACTGTATCAAATATATTTCTGTACGTCCACCTTATTTATCCCTACTCTTTATGCCTTGCAAGTGTTATCAGTTAAACTGTTCCCCGAATTATTTTTAGTAATGTAGTTTGTAATTATTCATAATAAACTTTCAAAAATTGCATTTTGTTATCTTGTAGGTGGAAAGAAGCTGCTTTACTCAACGAGAGCCGTTTTAAAGAGTCTCTTTTGCTGATTAAATCCTTATTTGAGCGTTAGTCATCTGGTTCTCATTCTTCTTCAACAGAGTTGTATATAAATTGGATCACATTTCTTCGTTATATAGAACATCTTGTTTCACAAATTGATGTTTATCTGCAATATTTAAGAGGCAGAAATTATTGTTTTGTGGTTCCTACTACTTGTATTTAATTCTCTATCCCTCAAAAGTTTTTTATTTTGTGAATATATGTCTCCTTTATTTATATAAATTCTCTTAAATTAACATGAATAAAATGTAAATATAACTTAAATTTATTGGGTGATTTCCTTAAGCAAAATTAAATGAATGGAAAGCTAGTTGTGTTACTGTCATTGAGATTGATGAAAAAAAAATTTTATGCCATTTATTTGATTATCTAAAGATAAAATTTAAAACTGTTTTAAAGAATTTTCACATTTTTTTATTTTTTAATGTACAGTTCCATTTCATTGAGCTTTATTTTGATAAATCATTTGTTCTTGAGGTAAATAAAAAGATGTTTGCATTTCATTGCCAATTAAGTTTTTTCCCTAAAAATTAGACATACATTTAATTATTTAATCTTTAAACAAGTCATTTCTTGCACATGGATAACATCGTTAGAGTTCTCACACTATAAAGTGAAATGGAAGAGTTCACTTTATCGCACTCAATAGGTAGGGAAATTTTTTTTTAAATTTTCTAATTATCTTAAATCCTGGCACTTCAACAATAGGCTGCAACGAGCGGTTGCGAGCAGGCTTGAGCGAAAAAAGGAGCTCTCAGATTGCGTATGACTGTATAAGTACATGTATACTATTTCTATGACGTCTCTACCTATTGAGCGCGATAAAGTGAACTCTTCCATTTCACCTTACATTGTGAGAACTCTACTCGTACAGTGGTTGCCCTAACTTTAAGATACTAAAGCTTTTGGATAAATTAAATGAACTAGCATTTGATATTCAAAGTATTTATTTTATGAATCATATAAGTATGTCTGAAAAGTGAAAATGGTGGAGTGAAACTTGAAGTTATACTTATGGCTACAGATGATGTTAGAAATGTCATCCTGTGACTTCAAGACATGTCTGCGTATGATGCTGCATAATTTTAAACACAGGAAATGTAAACGACATTGCAGTGTCCCTCCTGCATTTTCGCTGCAGAGTAACTTTTCGGAAGGAACAAAAATTTGAGAGACGATAGCTGGGTTATGATGCACCAAAATATTAAAATATAAAAGAAGAAGAAGAAAAGAATTATACAAATGACAGATTAAGGATTTTATCATTTTTTCAAAAATCTCATCGTGCTTAATATTTTACATTGCTGAGGTCACAAACCACATTCATGTGTACTTATTTTTTTACTATATACTCTTGAAGAGCTATCTTGCCTAACTTGTGCATCGGTTTATGAAAAAATTATCAGATAACTGAGTTGCTGTACATTTTGGTGCATATACTTACTGGAACATGCAGTTTCGATTTCTGCAAAAAAAAAAAAAAAAAAAAATAGTACCAAAAGTCGCCATAGGGGGCGCTTATTTCAAGAAAACAATGACTACCTAAATTTTGCCACTGAATTTAATTTTTCATTTAACTTTGACCTCCATTGATGAAAAAAAAAGTACTGAATGAATAAATTTACTAATTAAAAAATGTGTATTTAATGGAGATTCTAAATTGATGTAATGTTTGTTTTTTTCCAATACACGAGATATTGCTAGTTAAATTCAAAACTGATAAAATGACAAAACTCAATTTAAAGAAAAGGTTACTGGTTTTTGTAAAAAAATTAAGTACAAATGAATGTGGTTTGTGGCTGCAGCAATGTAAAAAATTAAGCACTGTGGAGATTAAAAAAAAAAAAAAAATTGGTAAAATCCTTAATATCACAAAAACAATGAGGGTTTTTTACTAAGGTCATATTTTGATTTTTTGATAGGTAATAACCCCAGCTTTCATTCCTCAAATTTTCATTTTCTCATTGAGACACACTATTTAAAAATAAATTGCCTGCCTGTCATTATTATTATTATTTTGAACACTGTTTCAGTGAAACTTCCATGACATACAAAATGAGGATGACAAAATTATAAGACCAGGCTCAAAAACATGGTGAAAACAAACATAAATAATTTTATTTGTTAATGGTTCTTCCATTGTTTGAAAGAACATCCATTAATCTTCTTCATAGAGTTAGTGATGTTTCCAAAATGCTTAATTTTATACTTTGCCAACTTTTGACAATAGCTTCTTTCAGATCACATTTGTTTGAATACTGGTGACCATCCTTGTAGACACCATGACCATCAACCCTCAGATATTCTCTATTGGATTAATATTGGGACTCAATGCAGGCCACCCAGAAACTTTAACATTTTTTCCTTTCTTTAAACCAGTTCATTGTAGAGGATGATTTGTGAATGGAATCAGTATCTTACTGATATATCCAGTTTTCAGTGCTGATGTTTGATCTGCATGGCAGTAAATATTGCACCAACGTCTGTTGATACCTCGTAGAGTTCATTTGTCCATCAATGTCTGATTTACTTTGTTTTGCAAATGCTCCCTATACAATAACTGAACCCCCCCTGCCTCTTGCTTATGCACACTTTGATAACTATTCAGATTCATAAAAGACTTTTCAAGAGTTGGCAAAAAATTGCACAAATACCAGAAAAAATAAAAAGGGAAAGAAATGTGGATAAAAGTAATAAGATAAATAAATAAAAGACTCTTTGACCACAACAAAAACTCTTTGTGGTCAAAGAGTCTTTTATTTATTTTATCTTATTCAGATTCAGTCCGAATGTCACGCCAGTAATAACTTAGGCCATCAGGGCTGTCAAAGTTAAACTTTTTTCATCACGGAACACCACAATGTCCCATTGACAAGATATTTGCGAGTCCATGCAATTCTGGCATCCTTGTAATGCTTTGTCAGGAGTGGTCTTGATTTGCTCTTGATATATTTCAATGTAGGATATTTAATTAGTATATGCTGAACAGTTCTGGTTAAAATTTGTAGGTTTAAGCCCTTCACAATCTCTTCAGGCGTTGCTTTTGCAGATTTTACGATGTTTCTTTGGTTACGAGCAGAAAGTTTGATGGTCATTCTCCTGGGATTTTCTTTCCATATTATTCTCGTTTCTGAAGAAATGACTGTACCACAGTATTTGATCTAATCGATGCTGCTGCAATCATCCGTTGAGTGTGTCCACTTTCATGATAAGCAAGAATTTGTTCTTTTTCAAAATCAGTTAAGTCTTGCATGTTTAGGCACTTTGGTTAATAAAGTTTTCAATCCTATATAAGCCATCTAACTAGATTTTATGTGAATCAAGTGTAAATCTAAGTAGCTCTCCCCTTAAGTAATAAAAAATGAGCATGGTCTTAAAGTTATTCAACCTAATTTTGTATTATTTAATGCTTAAACAAATTTATTTCAGACAGTTAATTTATTTTATCTTTATTATGTTTACAAGCATATATGAAATAAATAATTTGAATATCAAACGCTAGCTTTTCATTTAATGTTTCTGAAAATTATACTGGTCTTAAAGTTATGACAACCACTGTATATTCTTTCATGAGAAAAATCGTGCTTAAGTAAGTTACATGTACAGTGGGAGCTGCTTAATGTGATCATTTTAGGACCAAGCCAAATTGATAACAATAACCGAAGTTGAAATTAAAAGGCACTGTGGGATGTTTACACGGTGCAGTCTTTATTAGTGAAACCACTTTATAGTACAACAAGTATAACAGAGGCAGAAAAGAAACCACTATTCCACATAAATGTTATCCTAGTGTCCACAGTTTTGGCTGTCTTATATTTCTGTTAGTCTTTATCTGATTGTATAATTCTACAGTAAATAAGAATATACACTAATATAAAGTAAATAAAGTATAAAAGTAAAAGTTTCAGCCTGTCTCAGTCCAGTAGCCACGGGGGTATTTGGTCTAATCTCCTGTGCTGACCAGATAAGTTGGGAGATGCATTTTTGAGCTTCTGCCAGCTTTTTACGATTGCTATAAGGTGATAGTAGCAGCTGGAACCGACGGCTTAACATGCCCTCTGAAGCACGGTGGGGGGGGGGGTTAAAGATCTCATGTCACTAAATTTGGTCATCTGGTTACCCATCCAGCTTAACTCCAAGAGCTGGCTTGCTCTGCGAAAGCCCCTTGCCCACAGCCTTCCCTACACTAATATAGTGCAATGAAAATTTATTTATTTACTGTAGCTTGAAAGAATTCCATATGTGAAACTAAAATATGGGTCATTAATTCTTGATTGCCTGCTGGTTTTGTCAATCATCAATATGCCTTTCATAGTGATAATGCCATGGAAAGTCTTCTGGCAAATGATGAACTCCTTTTCGTAACACATCATGAGGTTTCTCTTTTTGGCAGCTTGTTCTGCTCTTCAGATGACGACTTTCTGGAGGTAACAATTGCAGAAAAATATCGAGGCTAACGAGAAATACAGGCCCCAACAAACAAAAAAAGACTGATTGTTAAAATCCAAGATGGAAACAATGAAGGTTACATTTTTGCTAAACCTATCCTGGTCAGGTGACTTTTCAGTGCTGGAGCCTGTCTTTCTCGTTAGCCTTGAAAAATATATAAAAAATTAGTTAAGGCATCGTTATCCAACGATAAAAGGGTTTTAGCATCAAAATGTTACGAGCAGTAGGGGCTCGTGACTATAAAAAGTGGAGGGACACAAATACAAAATTTCAGGTTCTTAGCAGTGTTGCCAAGTCTTCCACCAGATGTCCTACAACATCCGGATCCTTTTCCTACCACAATCTACTACTACTTTTTTTTTCTACCACGTTTTCCTACTACACATGGTACGTGCATTTAAAATCATATTTTTATTCAAAATAATATTCAAACAATTTCAATTCTATTATTGAAACAACTTTATTCAATTATGCCATGCTTCATCCAAGAAATCTCCCATCGGCCCGTGCGCTAACGCACGTTTCTGATTGGCCGTTGCCTGTCTCGACCGTAGTGGTGGCTAAGGTCAAAAACTCTCACCGGTGAGAAGAGTTAGCGCTTGGTCGGTCAGAAATCCCGGTGTGAAAACTGTGACGTCATTTTAACGCGGTCAGAAACGCCAGTTAGTGCTGCTATGCCGGCATAGCACTAACCGGTCAGTCTCACCGTCCTCACCGAGAAAAAGACGGTTAACCCAGTGAGAAATTACGTCATCATTCTCTCACCGATGAGGGTTTTTGACCTTAGCCACCAACTGTCGCTTATGGTGGGAAACACTCATAACGTGGCGATGTCCGACAGGGTTTTTGTCCATAGGCGCAAGGCAAAGCAACATTGATGTATTTCCTATGCATCGATGTTTGAGAACAATCGAAAACACGATACATTGTCTTTGCAGATCATCGATACATCGATGCATCGCAGGGCCCTACTTATTCCTTTCAATTGTTCAATCTTATTAATCTACCACTAATCTACCAACTTGGCAACACTGGTTCTTAGGCCTTTTCGTACAAAAGTTATAGCTTGATTTGTGTTTGGAACCTCGCGGTCCCTGCTGAGGCCTCAGAGGACTATATCAATTTTAGTGTGTAATAGCTAAAGTTTTAAGCGACACATTATAAATATTGTGATTTCAGGTTTCTGGACTTCTGATTTTAAACTTATAGCTTGATTTGAGATAGGGCCGCAAAGCCCCTGCCAAGAGACTTAGATAATTTTTAATATAGATTAGCTAAATTTTAAATACCACACTATGATTAAAAAAAATTTCAGGACTGTAGGCCTTTCCGTTCAAATTTTATAGCTTCAATTGTATTTGAGGCCGCCAGGGGTCCCGAGGCCTATACCAGTCTCCATGTATATCTTCTATCTATATATATAAAGAAGGATGTTTGTGGGTCTGTCTGTGGGTCTGTTTTTTATACAAATCTACAGTTTTATTCCGATCTTGATAAAATTTCGCATACATGACCTTCAAAGCATGAGGAAGGTCACTGTCTACCTCAGATTTCGAAAAAATAATAATCATCGATAAAAAATCGATATTCATGGTTATGGCAAGGCATATTAATGAGTAATATCGCATGACCAACAATGCAAGACAAAGTTTTTGCAACAATGGTATCAACACGCAATTCACAAACACTCTGCACGGACCAACAATATATATCTCATGACCAACAATGCAAATAAAAGTTTGTGCAACAATAGGTATCAACAATGGTTTCAACACGCAATTCACCAATAACAATGAGCTCAAAATGATGATGCAATGATAAAGCAATTCTTTCCAAGAATTATAACAATGAACATAAAATGATGATGCAATATGGATAAGTTTCAATTTGTAACAATGCATAGAATTCCTGTTATTCAGGCTTTTCTTAGAAAAGAGAGTTCTTAGTACTTAACAATTTCTTGAAAATCTTTAAAAATGATCAGTAAATGGAGATAATGGAGAGTTAGCAGACTATTGAGAAAGAGTGGAAAGACGACAGAGGAAGCACTCCTTTAGCTCCGTGATGTATTGAGCAAATGGGAAGCAAGTAAATAGAAGAATCCGCGACCGCTAGACTGCACAAAGTGATGAATGGCCAAATTTTGCTTCAATACATCGAGAGAAGAGTGGAAATTGCAACAACACTAAGTATACATCTGAGGTAAGATTACGTGAGTAAGAAATTATTTAAAATAGCAGTGGCATCCTTGGAGAGGTCCAGCCATTGTGAGCCTTTAAAAAGATTTTTTTCGAATTTTCATTAAGAATTTTTACTGTATTAATTCTAAGCATTTTCATGTGTTTGTTTTTAAGATATTGCAAAATTTAATTTAATTTTTTGAGATTGTTCTGTTTACATCCATGTGTAATTATCCCGGGCAACGCCGGGTACCTTTGCTAGTTGTCTATAATTTTTAAGTAACGCACTGTAAAAATATAAAACTTCAAGTTCTTAGGCCTTTTATTATTCAAATGTTAGAGCTTATTTGTGATTTGGGTTTCAGGGCCCCTGTGGAGACCTAAGAGCCTTATACCAGGTTTTCGTGTATGTTAGCTAAATTTTTTAGTAAACTACTCTAAGTATACAAATTTTCAGATTTCTAGGCCTTTTCGTTCAATCTGTTTGTGTGTGTTTAGGGCCCCTGCCAGGGCCTCAGAGGACTATATAAGTTTTAGTGTATAAGACCTAAAATTTTAAGTAACACACCATAAATATGCAAGAATTCAGATTTCTGGACTTCCGGTTCAAAAGTTACAGCTTGATTTGTGACTGGGGGCTCAGGGCCCCTGTCAAGACCCAAGAGTCTTATACCAATTTTTAGTGTATATTAGCTAAATTTTTAAGTAATTTTCTGTAAGTAAACAAAATTTCAGATTTCCAGACCTTTTCGTTTAAAAGGTGTAGCTTTGCTTGTGTTTGGGGCCTGTGGGGCTCTGCTGGGGCCTATATTACTTTTTTGTATATTTGCAATAATTTTTCAGTACCACACTATGAATATACAAAATTTCAGGTTCCTAGGCCTTTCCTAGCTTCAATTGTATTTGGTGCCTCGTGGCCCCTGGTGGGGTTCTAGAGGCTTATATCAGCTTCCTTCTATATTGGCTTTATTTTTTACTACCAAACTAAAAATGTATAAAATTTCAGGTTTCTAGACCTTTCTTTTCAAAAGTTATAACTTGATTTGTATTTGAGGCCTCGGGGTCTTCTGGCAGGCCCCATAGGCCTACATCACATTTCTTGTATATTTGCTATATTTTTTTAGTACAATACTATAAGTATACAAAATTTCAGGTTCCTAGGTCGTTCCGTTCAAATGTTATAGCTTCAACTGTATTTGGGGCCTCGGAACCTCTGCCGTCCTCTGTATAGGGCCTACGTGGGTAGAAAATTTCAATCCTCTAGGTCAATCTTTTCAAAAGTTATGGCGTGTGACATACATGTTACATACATCTGACCGTCGTTTATAGGGATTTAGATGATGCTAAAACCCTAAAAATAAATATCGAGGCCAATGAGAGAGAAGGCCTCCACAATGAAACGTAATACATTGTTACGTCATAGATAGGGCAAATTTAGGGCTTATGATTGGTAGAAATACGATTAACAATGCCCTATCTATGATGATGTAACAATGTATTACGTTTCCTTGCAGAGGCCTTTTCTCTCGGTGGTTACGCCAGGGCACTAAAAAGTCACCTGATCATTGGGATCTGAGCAACAATCCAACTTTCATTGTTTCCAACAAACGAAAAACCACTGATTGTTAAAATCCAAGATGGAGATAAAGAAGGTTGGATTGTTGCCCAGACTACTGTGACCAGGTGGCTTTTGAGTGTCCAGGCCAGTCTTTCTCATCAGTTGCACAACTAGAAAGACATGCCCTGGCACCCAACAGTCCAACTTTCATTGTCTCCATCTTGGATTTTAATAATCAATGTTTTTCGTTTTTAGGAAACAATGAAGGCTGGATTGTTGCTCAGGCCCCAATTGTTGATTTTTGAGTGCCAAGCCTGTCTTTATCGGAGGCCTCGGTAAATATCGCAGCCAACGAGAAAGACCAACATGTCCTAGAGAGGTCTGCGCACGGAGACATCATACATTGTTACATCATCATAAAAAGTCATAATTTAGGGCTTATTATTGGTAGAAATCAACACGACCTAAAGATAAGGCCTTAGCACTCGGTGCGAGGCCAACAAGAGACAGGCCAGGGCACTCAAAAGTCACATGATCATCGGGGTCCGGGCAACAATCCATCCTTCATTGTTTCCAACAATCGAAAAATTACTGATTGTTAAAATCCAAGATGGAGACAATGAAGAATGAATTGTTGCCCGGACCCTGATGATCATGTGACTTTTGAGTGCCCTGGCCTGTCTCTCGTTGGCGTCGACTCGGTGAGCACTGAGTCATCACAATGAGTGAGACAATGCAACTTTCATTGTTTGCAACAAATGAAATGCACGGAACGGTTTTTCGTTTGTTGTAAACAATGAAAGTTGCATTGTCTGTCTCAGTTTGATGACTCAGTGCTCACCGAGTACTAAAAACATCTCCTAGAAAGAAAGCCTCACAACTGAAAAGTCATTCATTGTTACATCATCATAAATGGACCAAATTTAGGGTTTACTATTGGTAGAAATACGATCAACAATGGTCGAATTATGATGATGTAACAATATGTGACGTTTCAGTTGTGAGGCTTTCTTTCTAGGAGGTGTTGGTATTAAGGCCTTATGTTTAGGTGGTGTTGTAGAAATACGATTAACAATGACTTTATGATGATGTAATAATGTATGACGTTTCCGTCTGCAGGCCTACTCTCTAGATGGTATTGGAAAGACAGGCTGCGGCAATGAAAAGTCATCTTACCATAGCAGTCTGAACAACAACCCGACCTTCATCGTTTCCAATAAACGAAAAAACACTAATTGTTAAAATCAGGGTGAGTGAAAAGTCTGTTACCCCCTTCCTATCTTGGATACCAATGTAGTTACGCAAATTGCAATACAGGGAATGAATAGGAACTTGAGGGCGCTCTATCTGATGGAGCACCTTTCATCATCTCAAATATGCAAATTAGGACACATCCAAATTCTATCTCAAAACCATAAGACATACACAGGAAATTCCAATGCCACATTTGTTCAACAGCAAAATCCAAACAAAACAAAAAAAAGTTCACCAAAATCCGATGAGCGGATCATCCACAATCCTCATTGCAAGCTCTGCAACATTAAAACCTTGATTCCTTTCAAGAATGAGGCAAGGGATGGGTGGCCATAGGAGGAAACAAGAGCAGCAGAGTCCAAAGATCCTGGGTTCAAGTCTTGGAAGTAACCACCGAGTGTTTTTTTTTCTTCTGAATACCATTTGCCAAACATGCAAATTATTTCACGCACCATCCTCATCCTGTTTTGGAAAGTTCCACAATTAACCATAAAGTCACCAGTTTCCTTTGCAATTGGTATCAAAAGGCATGTTGAAGCTGAGAAAAAATCAGACTTAAGCAAGATGGCACACTACACTAACTATACCTTGTCTCAGCTTCAGTTGAGAGTGACGTCACGAGTGAAGCGGTTACAGTTCGCCCGCATGAAGAAATAGTTCAAATAATTTTCTGTATAAAAAGTTCAAAATTCTTTCTGGAATCATATTTCATATTTTTCTCTTCGGTATAATAAAAAATCGGCAGATAGAAAAGCCATTTGACGAAATTAAAAAAATAAAATAAAATGAAGTCAGTCTGTAGTCGAGATTATTTGATTGTAAAATGGCGGCTTCTCTTGTTCCTGTGTGAAAGAGATGTGTCAGAAATGAAAGATGATCGAGTTTTCACGAAGAGGATTAAAATACTTTAAACATTAATTTAAAAAAATGATATCTGATAGACACCATTCGACTATTCTACTTTCGAGAAGCCACGTGATTAAAGGATGGTGTAACGTAGCATACATAGCATTAGAATAACTTATTCTTTTAACGGCGGAAGGATACGATGTTGTGCACTATGTCTGATAAGGGACCTCATTCCGTGACGTCACTCTCAACTGAAGCTGAGACAGGGTATAGGAAATGATCAACATGGTCCTGTGCTTTAGTGAGCGAAGCAAATTTATCATGCAACAACCAGGCATCGTTAAACTGTGCGGAATTATGGTATGATGCAAGTGGACATCACATTGAACACTATCTGGATTGATGGAAACACTTACTTTGTATCAGATGACTGTTTGTAGGCAGCAAACAGTCTTCTTCATCTTCAGCTTTTCCCACTTCTACGTGGGGTCACTGTTTTTGATGAGCTTTCTCCATTTCTCTCTGTCCTCTGTCCACTCCCTTCTGAGTCCCTTTGATTTCAGATCTTCGTCCACAATATCTTGCCACCTTCTCTTGGGTCGTGCTCTTTTTATCCTTCCCTCCACTTTCATGTTCATAGCTCTTTTGCCAGTGTAGTCCTCGTCTCTTCTCATTACATGGCCAAACCATCTCAGTCTGTTTTCTTGGATTTTGTTTTCAATATCTGTAACCTTCACTGTCCCTCGGATGCGTTCATTTCTAATACTGTCTAATCGTGTCACTCCGCACATCCATCTCAACATTCTCATTTCTGCCACCCCCATCCTTTGTATATTGGACTTTTTTAGAGAGAGTGTTTCCATTCCATAGAGCATTGCAGGTCTCACCACCGTCCTGTAAACTTTGCCCTTTAGACGCACAGGGATCTTCTTATCGCAGAGAACTCCAGAGACTTCTTTCCAATTTTTCCAACCAGTCTGTATTCTGCTAGTCACTTCCCTACCTGTCTCACTCCATTCATCAACTGTCGAACCAATGATCTGAAGTGGTCAGTTTTCCTGATTGCTGTCTCCATCAGTTTCAGCTCCTCGTTTTTCTGGGCCTCTATGTTGCAGGCCATATATTCTGTCTTGCTTCTGCTGATTTTCAGTCCCCTGTCTTCCATCTTCCAGAACATTCCTCCAATTCTCTAGCTTTTCTTCGGCCTTTGCTCTAGATCTTGCACATAAAACTATGTCATCCGCATAGAGCATGTTCCAAGGCGTTTCTTCCCTGACTTTCTCTGATATGACATCCATCACTATGTTGAACAAGGAAGGACTCAGTGTTGAGCCCTGGTGGAGACCCACTCTCACTTCAAAGCTACTCGTTTCTCCCAGGCAGGTTCGCACTTTCGTCTTGGCTTTCCTATACATTTCTTGAATTAACCTGGTATATTTCTCTGGTGCGCTTCTAACTCTGAGGCTCCTCCAAACTTCTTGCCTTGGCACTCTGTCATATGCCTTTTCCATGTCAATGAAGACCAGGTGGAGTTCTTGTTGTTTCTCTCTGAACATTTCCATCATTTGTCTCAAGCGAAAGATTGCATCAATGGTTGACTTTCCTGGCATGAAACCAAACTGTTGACTCCCAATATTAACTTCAACTCTCAGTCTTTTGTCCAGGATCCTCTCCAAGATCTTCATGGTTAAGTAATAAACTAGAGGATACTCTTTTACCACAACAAGAGAAAAAGAAACGACAAAATAATAAGACAAAAAACAAAAGAATAAGGGAAAATACCTTCAGTTCCACCGATGTTCGTTCTGTTCACTCGTGTTCTTCCTTGGGATGCTGAACGATGAAAGCAAGGCTTTCGAAAAGCGCTTACAGGTCGTATTTTTCCTTATTCTTTTGTTTTTTTGTCTTATTATTTTTTTGCCTTATTTTTCATTTATTATTTTTTTCGTTTCTTTTTCTCTTGTTGTGGTAAAAGAATATCCTCTAGTTTATTACTTAACTATTCCTATCCACATTAGATTTTACTCCATTATTCGAATCTTCATGGTGTGTGATATTAGTTTAATGCCTTTGTATTTGTCACACATTTGGATGTCTCCTTTACCTTTGTAGATTGGGACAAGAATACTTTCTCTCCATTCGTCTGGTATCTCCTCTTCTCTGTAGATCTTCACAAAGAGATCCCATAACAGGTCCAGCCCTTCCTCTCCAAGGGCCTTCCAGGCTTAAGCCGGGAGTCCATCCGGTCCAACTGCTTTCCCTCTCTTCATCTGCTTCAGTGCTACCTTAACCTCACTCCTTGTGATGTCTGTTGTCAATCCCTCATTTGGTATTCCATCTTCATGGTGTTTTCGTTCATTCTCTACGTTCAGTAGCTCCTCAAAGTACCCTTTCCATCTATCCTGTATCGCCCCAGTGTTCCTAAGGATTTTTCCATTGGCCTTCTTGATCTGCTTGACGTGTGTGATATCTTTTTCGGTCCGGCTTCTGTGTTTGGCAATGCTATATATTTTCTTCTGCCCTTCCGGTGTTTCTAAGTCATCGTACATCTCTTGACATGCTTTGGCTTTCGCTTGTGCCACTTTCTTCTTTGCCTCCTTATTCTTGATCTTCTAGGTCTGCTGGGGCATGTGTTGAGTCCCACCTCTTTTTAGCCTTTTTCTTCTCCTGTACTGCTGCCTGCACCTCCTGGTTCCACCACCAACTCTCCTTGTTTTCCCAGAATTTTCCTGTTGTTTCCCCCAGGATTTTCCTGCCAGCACACCTAATGGCCTCTGCATTTCTATTCCACCACTCTTGAACATCCTCAAAATCCCTGGAAACGCTCTGCAGGACTGCTTCCTTAAATCTGTGCCTAAAAACTGTGACCTTTAGTTTGAACCACTTGATGTTCTTCACCTTAGCCTTAGTCTTCACTTTCTCCCTGACTGCATGTATCGAAAGTTGGAGGTCCATGAGCAGTGGGCGGTGTTGCGCTGCCACGTGGTCACTAGGGATGACTTTGCGGTTCTTCACTTCCTTCAGATATTTTCTCCTGTACATAAAGTAGTCAATTTGAGTGCTATTTCCACCACTTTTGAAGGTGATCAAGTGCTCTTCTTTTTTGTTGAAGAAAGTGTCGGCCAGGGCTAAGTCGAAAGCCCCAGCGAAATCTATGATTTTTTCACCTTCTTGGTTCAAGTCTCCAAAACCATGCCCTCCATGGGTTCTTTCTATGCCTCTGTTATTGGCTCCAACGTGTCCATTAAAGTCCCCTCTGATGATCACTCTATCTTTCTCTTCCAGTTGTCTTAGCTCTTCATCTATGGTTTTCCAGAAAGCATCCTTCATCCCCATATTTGTACCAATCTGTGGGGCATAAGCGCTTACTATAGGGATTGTTTCCCCTATATCCAGCTTCATCCTCAAAATCCTGTCACTTCTACGGCTTACTTATATTACGTTTTTCTTCATCTTTGGTGAGATGATGATCCCTACTCCATTTCTGCCCATCGGCCTCGGTGGCTCAGCGGTTGCGTGATCGCCTCTGATGCCCGAGTTCGCGGGTTCGATCCCGGCCGAGGACGACGAGGATTTTTCAGGGGGAAATCCTGAGATCACGCACTTCCTTCGGAAGGGAAGTAAAGCCGTTGGTCCCGTGTAGTCGTTTGCCGGCTGCACGTTAAAGAACCCTTGCGAGGCAAAATTTGCGGCCCCTATAACGCCGTCCTGAAATGACCATGGCAGTTGAAAAGGACATTAATACCAAACAAACCAAACCAAACCAACCATTTCTGCCCTCTTTGCTTTCTCTGCTGTAGAAAATCTTGTACCCTTCTGCTAGTTCTCTTGCCTTGTCTCCCTTCCATCTTGTTTCTTGTACACACATGCCATCAATCTTTCTTCTTTCCATCATGTCCACAATTTCCCTTCCTCTTCCTGTCATGGTGCCCACATTGAGTGATGCAATCCTGAGTAGTAAAGGTCTTCGAGCTAGCTTCTTTAGTCGCACCCGCTCTTGATGCAACAACCCTAGCATATTTTTCACAGTCCTCGGGGGCCTAAGGTACTGCGCGTCGCCTACAGCGGGGAACGCCCTAGCATTTTCTGAGTCATGGATACCACTCATCATAAAGGCTTGGCAGGGTGTTTTACAGCCGGATGCCCTTCCTGACGCTAACCCTCCTCCTTTATCCAGGCTTGGGACTGGCCAGTCCGCCATACGGTGTCCTGGGCGGAGTTTGTAAACAGAAAACAGTAGAAGAGTCAATTGTCTTGTTGCAGAGCTTGCAATGAGGATTGTGGGTGATCCGCTCATCGGATTTTGGTGAACTTTGTTTTGTTTTGTTTGGAATTTGCTTTTGAACAAATGTGCAATTGGAATGCTTTTTGTATCTCTTACGCTTTTCGACATAGAATTTGGACGTGTCCTAATTTACATATTTGAGTTGATGAAAGGTGCTCCATAGATAGAGCACCCTCAAGTTTTCCTATTCTTTCCCTGTATTGGAATTTGCGTAACTACATTGGTATCCAAGATAGGAAGGAGGTAACAGACTTTTGACTCACCCTGTATATGGTCAGGTGGCTTTTCAGTGCCATGGCCTGTCTTTTTCGTGGCTGTGATATTTTCTATATTTTCTCGAAAATCAGGGCCGTTTCCCCAAGATGTGCAATATTCCCGCATAAATCGCAGTTTTTCGTTACAAGGCCCATGTAACCAGCACTATAAGACCGAAATGATACTGACATAGCGGAATACCGGTAAACGTGTGTGTTTTCACCTTATTCGTGCTATTATTTTTGGAATCTTGATGGTGTTTACCGATTGGTTAGATGTTTAGGTAACATTTTGTTTTAAACCCTTGCTGTTGAAATATTTTGTTTCAAAAGAAAATTAAGGCAATGCACAATTATTATCAAATGAAAATTTAATAAAATCATAATAATACATGAATTAAAAATGAAAATTCCGTAGTTCTTTTGATGTTTACAGTAATGCATCAAATGTTTAATACCATTTCTTAAGTTTTTCAACCCATATTTTCAATTATAACTCTCATAAACTTGACTTGTTTTTATACTTTCTTTTTTACCAAATTTAAAGGTTACGATTTCAAGTGTTTTCGTTATAAAACTATTATTAATTTTATTTCCATAAATCGTTATGGTTTTTTCTAGTTTTATAATTGAAAAAATAATAAATTTTCCAACGAACGTAAAACCACTGATTATTAAAATTCAAGATGGAGACAATGAAGGTTACATTGTTGCTCAGGTCCCGATGGTCAGGTGACTTCTGAGTGCCATGGCCTGTCTCTCGTTATTTAGCGCTAACATCACAAATAAGAGGTGGTCCCATTAATTTGACTCGACTGTTTATTTCATCATGTATTCTGACATTGATTTAACACACGGCTGCAACACTTAGCACTGTGGTGAGAGGAAGGCTTCTAGAATCCAAGTTTACCTGGATGACAGAGGTCCTAGTCCAATCTTGTATAATATACAGTAATCGTTATATCACAATAATTAAATACATTAATATGTAATTAAGATATGAATTTAAATAACAAAAGGAGTTTGCGAAGATGCAAGGAATTTTAATTGCATCTCAGGCCCGTAGTCGGGGGGGGGGCGGGGCCCCCCACCAACCCGTTATGGAAAAAGGTCCCCCCCCGGGGAATTTTTTGAAAGTCGACCCCCCCCCCCCCAAGATGACGTCCTGGCTACGGCCCTGCATCTGCCTATTCAGTACTGCTGATACAGGATGTTCCTGAAGACCCCATCTATTTACTAAGATACAGGTACAGTACATGTACGAGGGGCGGTCATAAAGTTCATACAATTGCATAGAAGGCATGATCATAAGGCAACCATTTTTGGTTGGGCCATCAATCCCTTTCCATACAAACTCCCTGCAAAGTCTCACACTTCTGCCATCGATATTTCACCGTGAATGTCGTAAATGTAGAGAGGCCCATCTCAAACCGCAGTAATGGCCTCATCATTGCTGTGAAGTCGCCTCCCACGAAGTGGCTTCTTCGTTTTCCTAATCAGGAAAAACTCACTAGGAGCTTGCCTGGCCTTATTTAGGAAATCGAATAAGCCACTTCGTGGGAGGCGATTTAACAGGGATGATGAGTTCACTTCTCGTTTAAGGAGTGGTTTTCCGAGCAGACAACGGGCTCTGCATTTACGACTTTCACGGATGGCAGAAGTGTGTGACTTTGCAGGGAGTCTATGTAGAGAGGGATGGTGACCCCACCAAATTTGGTTGCCGTACGGTCATGCTTTCTATGCAATTGTATGAACTTTATGACCACCCCTCGTATATATTATTTGAAATAAATTCCTCAAGTGTTCCAATACACAAATTGAACATACTAGATTTCATCTTTAGATTATTTTTAATCTAACAATATCTTTTTATTTATACCTATATCATGGTAACATGCATATTAAAAAGGTTTTTGTAACGCCAGTGATGACCAATCGGCAGATTTCATAAACTAACAAGGAACACTCACGAAGGTGTAAAATCACAAATTTTCACCATTTTTTTTTTTACTGAGAGATAACACCAAATTAGCCCACAGTTTAATTTGTAGCGGCCCGTTTTCAGTATTTCTTTCAGATAAAAATTAATCAAACAGTCAAAAATTTGGCGCGCAATTTCAAAATAGGGAAGATTTATTGCTTTCAAGGGTGGTGACTGAAAAACTTTAAAATTTTTGAAGCATAAGTTGAGCAAATACTGTCACAACAAGTAGATGTAATTTAGCAGATATAAATTTTAAATGATCAAATGGCTACAATAGCTACATAATGTTTATAAATTTAAATTTACACAATTATGTAAAAAAACCTGTTACAAAAGTTATATATTTGATTTATTTTTGCTGTAAACTCTTGCAAATTATATAGAACATAATATTCAGAAAAATGGAACATTACGAAAAAGTGATTGAAACACAGAATTTTTACACCATCCACATGTAATGAAAGAAACTTCATTACAATTATTATGAACACACTCTTGTACATCATCTCTAAAACAAGTCTGTACAATTTTCAAACAGTGATGGTCTGTCATCAGTATAACTACATTTGAACCATGCATATTTGGACATTTTTTGAAATCGAGGACTTGAAAACTGATCAGTGATTGCAATTTAATGATATTATTTCGTTGTTGCAAACTGAAATCAATTTTCCAGGCAAATACTCTTCTGAAAATAACCTTACAAGTTTTTTCCCACATTTTGAAACAAACATCAAGTAGTTGAATTAACGGCATGGTATGCTTTGGAATAATGTTTATTGTTAAAGATTTGTTGTTGGATTGGGACACACATTCTCGTGAGCACGAAAATTATTCGCGAGGGACAACTAGCTACAGACAGTGATAATCACGTGGAGATTTTTTTAATTAACATTTATTAAAACAATATATACTCAACAATCACTGTCTGCAAAACAGTAAAAAAAAATTAAAGAATAGAAAAAAATAGAATAATTAATTACAAATAAAATTATATCTATTTTTACATAAAATAATCTGAGTTTTCCCGAACACACGGCGTTCGTTATTGTAGAATTTAGCAACAGATTTATCATTAAAATCCTTTTTTCTGCCTACAAGCTTGAAGTTCTATCTTCTGCCGGCGAATTTTGACTATAACGATGATAAAATACAAATACAGGTCGGTATACAAATGTAAACTTGTGTAAATATCAGTGTACGCCTGTGTAAATTGGTGTATACACGTGTGTAAATTTGTGTACCTGTGTGTATAGATGTGTAAATATGCTATACAGATGTGTACAAAAGTGTAAACTTGTGTAAATAAGAGTATACCCGTGTGTAAACTCTTATATATTGTGTATACACGTGTGTAAATTTATGTACATATTTGTATAAGCTTATGTAAATAAGCTGTACAGGTGCGTAAATTGTCTATACACGTGTGTATATTTGTGCACATATATGTATAAATGTGTGCAAACTTGTGTAAATAAGCTGTACAAAAGCGTAAACATGTGTAACTATGTGTAAACCTGTGTAAATTGGCACGTGTGTATTTAAATCTGTGTAAAGTTGTGTAAATATTCTATACAGATCCGTACAAAAGTGTAAATAGGTAAACTTATGTATATTGTAAATATGACTGTATAAATGTGTAAGTAGCTGTGAAAATATATAAATATGTATGTAAAAATGTGTAAATAAATATATACGCGTATAGTAAACATTCCGTTAATGAGTTTTAAGTCTTGTACAGAGAATGGCGACTCGGAAATTCGGGTCAAACAACTCTTACTGACATCTGTGTCCAATGACTCTCTTAAATGGGTCGTATTGGAAGAATCATAGGACTCTCACAAGCGGGTCATATTAACTGCATATTGCTGTGAGTGTAGCTTTACTGCTTTCCCAGAATTTTACTGTTTTTTTCCCTATATGAATTGGAAATTGATTCTAGCAGTTTGGGTTCCTTCAAATATGACTCGCTATTCGTTTCTAGCGATGATGATATAAATGATGATGCTTCAGAAGCTTCATTCTCTTCATTAGATTCAGCTGATCATTATTATAATCAAATTGTTTAACCTAAACAGCACAGCTTATCTCAACCATCATTGCCGATCACGTGCACTCGTCTATGGCTATGATGCTCCCTTCTGGAGATAGTCACTTTCAGCAGTACAATGCACCTTGCCATCGTGCTCGATCGGTCACAAATTGGTTTGAGAACGAAATCGAAAGATCACTTCAAAGCTTGGAAACGCCACCATATAATTTGACTAAACTTAGAGCTGCCATGAGCCAACATTCCTCAGCTGTTGGACCAGGATCTTGTTGAGTCCATCCCAAGAAGAATATCGGCTGTGATCAGAGCTAAAGATGGACCAACTCGTTATTAGGGTGTCTCTAATTTTTTTGGCCACTCAATGTATGTTGAAAAATGAGGCAATAAATAAAATTTCCTAAATACAATTTGATTCGCTCTGTTTGAATCGAGTTTTTAAGTACACCATTCAGATAGCTCAATGAGAATTTGGCGAAAGCATTGAATTGGCGAATTAACTACTAATTAGAAGTTAGTAATGAAGAACGACTGCATAGTATTGAAGATCGAAGATCGATGCGTGTTGATTTCACTCGATCAACGGCGAAAATCAGCCAATAATCACTGCCTTCCAGACAACAGTTCAAAGGGTGGGTGACATAGTTTGTTTTGAAAAATGGAATAGCTTTATACTACAATGATGGACAAAACTGTCCACATGTTTGTGTTTTTTCAGTTTAAATGATCTGTACTCAATTAATACAAAAAAAAAAAAAATTCTATTCCGATTCATGTAATGTGGTGTTTATGGAACATTTCTGCTCAAACAAATTTTTTTGGTTACATAAAATGATTAATATCTGCCACTTGAAAAAGGAAAACGATATCCTATTAATTTTATCATTCTACCTCAAATAAAGTGGTTAGTTCCATGTCTCCTCATAAAGGTGATGTGAAATCAGTTACATATTGCATACAACATTTACTTAACCAAACGAGACCTCTTTTAACTCAGATAAAAAGGAAAATTGAGTCCCCTTTTGAAAAAGGGTTTGATTCTCCGTGAAGTTGCTGGAAAATTCTCACTAGGGAACATCACTGAGTGATAATAAAATCCGAACCAAAAGCCTATTTCACAATTACAGTTTGCGGACGGAAAACAGGCGGATGTGGAGCCCGCAACGCAAGACGGAAGATTTTCCGCACGGACAGACGTTTCACCCGCATTGCTCTCCGCAACTGCTTTGCAAGCGGAATTTTCAATTCAAGCTGGTTCTAAAATTTAGCGGATCCGCAACTGCTTCAAGCAATCAGAAAACGTCAGGTTTTGGCAGGGGGTGAAACTCGTAGCTTTTTGCGAGTTTTAAAGATGGCGACCGCAGCCGGTCTGCATCATTGGCGTTTGTGAATCAGGCGATGGTCCAGGGGTGCTAAACAACGGGTCCTTTTTTTCCATATTCTTTTGCAATTTTGTTTAAGTATAAAAGTCAATACCGTATTTACCTGAATACATCCCGAGGATTGTTTTTTTCAGGAAAATGACAGAAAAAAGTCGATCTCGGATTAAATTCGCGTGCGACGGAAATTTTTTTTCTTCTTTCTTTGCGAACGATCTCCCTTTTGTTATAATCCCAGAAGGGATGACTGGCCAATTGCAGGTATTAGATGTCTCTGCAAACGAGCTTTTTAAGAATAATCTGCGATGGCTAGTACAAAATGGTTGTTGGATGATAAGCACCGCTGCACCCCTTAACATCGACAGGAAAAATTAAAAAACCGTCTGTTGCACAACTAGGTGAATGGATCAACATTGCATGGAATGGTATTTCCAATGAATTTATTGTTAAAGGATACAAAAGCTGTTGTGTTTCTAATAAGATGGACGGTACTGAAGACGGCATTTTGTGGGAGAAAGAAGAGAGGCACTGTCTTCAAGTGACGAAGAAAGTGAATAATAAAATTACATATTTTTTATTATTTTTTTAAAATTTTTGGTATTTAGTTTTGTAAATAAATTCTGTTTTGTAATGTATGTGATGTATATCTGGATTATATTTACTCTATATAGAAATTCATCAGAGAAATGGAGACATGGAGTGGCGAAATAGAGTGGAGAAATGAAGACATTTCTCTGATTGGTTCTTCCACTCTAATTCTTGGTTCATTGTATCAATTTTGTAATAAAATTGTTACCACGCTGATGCCGACGACTTAGTCGTCGAAATATAAATACGTTGTATGAAAATAATTTTGTGGATTGTGGCTTTTTTGTTCTACAAGTTCTCACTGGATCTCCACAGTTTCTTGGCTCCATTAGGATATTGTATAATAGTTTAAATATATTTTGTAAGTTTAATATTTTCGGATACGTACTTTTTTTCGTTGGAAATAATGCCAGAATTGAGTTGGTTGCACGTAAAACTTTATTAATTTCTTTGAAAAATAGATTAAGGTTCTTTGCAAAATTGATAGTTAAATGCTTATATGAATGATTTCGTTGAATTCAAAAAAAAAAAAAAAAAAGGACTAGTGCATGCGAGATAAAACAGCGATGATATAAGAGATAAATTGCGAATATGTGCGAGTTAAGCAGATCTGGCTTAGCCAACACCTCCTAGAAAGTAAGCCTCACAACTGAAACGTCACACATTGTTACATCATAATTCGACCATTGTTGATCGTATTTCTACCAATAGTAAACCCTAAATTTGGTCCACTTATGATGATGTAAAAATGTTTGACTTTTCAGTTGTGAGGTTTTCTTTCTAGTAGGTGTTGGCTCAATGCAATCGAATAAAAAAAGGACTCATCCTACAAAGACAATCAGTTGCCATTGTTACAAGTAACAATGACCCAGGCAGTCAACTTGTGGCGTTTACATGCTTTCGGCCCGGAAAGGTTGACCTTTCTACAGAACCAAAAATAACTACCAGAAGGCAGAAAAAAAGACTATTCGAGAACCAATCGACTAACAGATGGCGTCACTGTCGACTTCGAAAATAGGTTAAAAAAAATAGCTACCATAGTATTTCACTATAAAAAGTTCTTGTTTACTGGCAATTTCTTGTTATTTTCGGCGAGAAATGGATGGACTAAGTTTCTTGGCTGCGAAAAATTATGTTGGAGAAAAAGTCCGATGTGTTTCTGAGGGCGAAAAAATTCTCAGAGCCAAACATATTTCATGGGGTAAAATGAATACCGTAAACCGGGGTTACTTTTGCACAAGAGAACGTCAAACATTTGCTGCTCTTATTTTGATTTTGGTTTACAATAAGATTTCATTAAAGTGTTAAATACAAAATCATTCAACACAAAATAAATTCTTTGAGAGCAGCAAATGTATGCGTTCTCTTGTGAAAAGTAACCCCGGTATACGATATTTGAAATTCGAATGGAATAATGCCTCAAAAACATGAGAATTATGCCTCACGAAAGAATAAAAATTACAAGGCAAGAAATATTACAGGAAAATGGAATTACTCAATTTTTACCGTTTCAATATTAACGCTAAATGTAATATTAAATTTTTAAATTAAATAATTAAAGTATTAAAATTAAAAAACCCTATTAAAACAAAATTAACATGTAATATAATATTAAGTATTAAACACGTGTACGGATAGGAAAAATATGTTAAAAAGGCTATGAATACACTATAGATACGGGAAGCGTTTTACAAAAAATATTTAATAGAAATATTTAATTAATACTGTGTAATGTTCATGAGTGGTTACAGGTAGATTACAATTGATTGGGTCTCCGCCATATGTTAGCCACTTCTGGTTGGGTCCAGTGGCGGATCTAGACCTTGGTCAAGGGGGGGGGAGGGCCAATCAGGTGGTTTGGCTAATATGTTATAAGTTATTTCAAATACACCCCCCTCCCCAGGGAAGTGATGGTTCAAATACTGAAGTTTGTAAATGTAAATTTGTAAACTTATTGCAGTATTAAAAATCTTTACAATTTATCTAACTGATATAAGTTTAGGACCAATGAAATAAGAGGGGGCGGGAGCTATAGCCCCTGTAGCCACCCCATTAAATCCACCACTGGTTGAGTCTCCAATTGCAAACGGTAACAGTAATTAGAATGGCTACCGCTGCGAGTGATCAAAGTAGAATCAAAATATGATGACTTTAGGACTGCAGTTCCAAGCAAGAAAAGACAAACGTCGAAGTCAGCGTGACCATATGTAGCCCTTTTAACCCCCCAAAAATGACTATAGCCTCAGCGTAGCCCTTTTCAAAATGTAGCCCTTTCGTAGCATTTTTTTTTGTATTTTCTCGAAAAGATTTTTTCTTATTGCTGAAAAATAAATTTAGTGACTATTTAAATTAAATCAGGGATAGAATCAGAAAGAGGACGAGACGAGAAGATCAATGGTCACCAGAGGCGTGATTACGTTCTTATACTGGATGCAGAGAATTCCTGATCTGTCTGTGCAAGGAAGTAAGAAAGAGACTACCTTTTGAAGAAGTCATTTTCCAGAAGCTACAAATTCTTTCTCCACAGAATGCCATCAATGGAGCAAATGCATCATTATTGCCAATCCTTGCTCAGTTCCCAAATATATTCCCATCGAACATTCATCAAGCAGTTGATGATGAATGGCGAATAATACCCTTCTGCACCAGTGCAACCGAAGTGGTTAAAGCAAATCCAAGTATTTCACCTGAAGAGTTTTGGGGGAAAATAAGTCAAGGGCGCGTTCGACATCTTGCACTAAACGCCTTTATGCGATCACTAAACGCACTAACGTATTCGTCATGGAACCCGCGCGTGTTCGTCATCGCGAGTGCGCGCACTACCGGGCGTTTCAGTTACTGTTAGAGAGCCAACAGGTATAAAAAATAATTGAATTCTGTATATCGTTTAAATTGGCATTGAAATCTACTGTGTAATAGATTTCGGCGTGTTATATGAATGCAGATTTTATGATGGGTTTTATTTTGAGCAGTAGGCTTACTATTCATGGTAGCACGGGTGAGGTGAACATCCCACTTTCGTGCTCTTTCCTGTTTTTCATGACACACACAAAATGCACTACACTTTTTTTCACCGATCGCACTGAGGGACGCCACTAGGTGCATTTAGTATGCACATAGCCCCAAAAGAAATTATCGGATAGAAAAGGTTTGGCTTTTTATAACTTATCAAAAGTTATGTTTGCTCCAGTGAGCAATGCTAATTGTGAAAGAAAGAATATTTTCAGCAGTTACGCTAATTAAAACAAAAAATAGAAAAATAGAAACAGGTTTAATACAGAGGGAATAGCCAGCCTGATAACTGCTAAAGAGGGACTAAAAAATAACTACAATTTCACACCCGATTCTAAAATGCTGAGCAGATTTAATTCAAACATGTATGAAAACTAAAATTCAGAAAATGGCGATTTCAATGAATAAAGATTTGTAAAATTTCCCCAAATATGTAAGTTGTTTCGATTCCTTTTACTTTTTCGATATATGCATGTTACATTTCTTTACCAAGCAAATGAATGTTATATTCAAAAATAAATCTACAACAAAAAATTGTCGTAAGTTACCCCATCTGCAATAAAATTGTTTTCTTAATTGTAATGATGCTGTCTTTTATCATGATAACTACAACCTGTGACAATAAAGTTCGGTGAATGATGGCATATTGAGAGTGGATTGCTCGCTTACATGAAACAGCAGTTACTATCCTTCAAAGTAATCCCCGTCGATGGTAACGCCTGTACAAGTCCTGGAAACTCCTGGCGTAGTCGTATTTAGGGATAGCCTTCAGTTGGGTCGTAACATTACATTGGATGTCTGGCCACTTCGGGAGGCGTCTTCTACGGTGTTCCGTTTAAACCACTCATAAACACACTTCAAAGTAATAGCACTTTCTTTGTAAACTGGTGCCATCATTTCATGAGTCTTTTTCGTTCGCTGATCCATTTTGGGTTTCGAGCGCGCGTACTACGCCTTCTCTCTTCAATGTCCTGTTTAAACACAATAAACACACTCGCAGCGCTGATTCTCTCAAATTTATTTAAACATGTCTCGACCTGTCTGGGGCAGGATACGACGATGGTGCACTCTTACGACCGTTAGCAATTTGACGTCATTCACTGAACTTTATTGTCACAGGTTGTATAACGCTAATGTGTATCTTTTTTTATAATTAAAGGAATGAAAACTTAATGAACTGATACAATGGATTGCATATACAGCTTCTCAACATATTCATGACTTTTCATCGGATAGTTTTTTTTTATAAATGTTTAAATTACTTTTTTAATTTATATATTTCATTAACTGTTTCAAAAATGTTAACTTTTATTAAAAAATGGCTCTTTTTGATTAAAAAGTTTAAAATATATCACGTAAATTAATTTTTCATCATGTAAAACCGTTTAATTTACCTATTTTAATAGGTTTCATTCGTCGCACCATTTGCTGAAGATGATGCTTTAATGTGCATGTTCATGACAACAAGAGACATTTCAATAATAGCTTAGCCAGATCATTAGATTTATTGTATTGACCATGAGTAAAACTATGGTAAAACCATCTTATCTGAGATAAACAATTTCTCAACAAAAAATTCCTATTCAAATAATCTTAAATATTCTAAAATACAGAATACAAATCTTGTGCTTAAAAAACAAACAACAAAAGTAGTCTATCTCTCATCAAAAACAAAAACATTTTGAAAAAAAATCGAATCGCCGTCGATCGAAGTGGAAGCCTGCTGGAAGTCCTGAGAGCCGCGTTGGGGACCCCCCCCCCCT
>JAHWFO010002124.1:1672596-1692631 GCA_023313115.1 Rhysida immarginata
TGAAATAGTTACCCCTATTTTTAATCTTATATTCAGATTGTTCACAGTTTTCAAGAACTGTTTTATTCTTGGTGTTTTTTCAATTGATCCAACCGTTTAAGAGATAGAAGCCCTGAAAGTGAAGAACTTTTAAAGTTTTGAACCCAATTTTATCGATGAAGTCAAAGAGATAGGGAGCGTGTCTTACAAACATTCCTATTCTAATTTTTCATGTGTTTAAGAAACCGAAGTCAGAATTTCAAAAATACAATATTTTTTAATAAATACTCACAGACTCTGCCGCCATATGACTGCTGCCCCCAAGACTCCGCTTGTGCACTAAAAATTTTGAATTTCTTATATTTGATTTCGGATTCTTAAAGGCCTTCAAAATGTAGAATAGGAATGTCTTCAAGACCCACTCTCTATCTCTTTGTCTTCATTGATAAAATTGGGTTCAAAACTTTAAAAGTTCCAATACGCAGAACGATTATACGCAGTAAGAAAGTTCGGACCAAAACAATAACTTTTTTATTACTAAAGAAAGAGTGTTAAAATTTTGCACAAACATAAAATAGCATATGACGCTTCTAATGAATTGCTTTGTATTAGAATTTTTCGTAATAGAAAATTTTTAAAAAATAAATAAAAATCTACGAACTGGGTACTGCTCCAACCAGCCCTAAGGACATGCAAATAGCGTTAATGCTTCCCTGTCCAGAGTGGCGCAATTGGTTGGCGCGTCTTCACGGTGAGCAGAAGGTTCCTGGTTCGAACCCAGGCTGTGGAATTTTCTTTCCTATTTTCATCAATAATAAGTGTTCGAATTCACTCCCTCTGGTATGAATGCATGCTTCACAACGTCGCCGCATGGACTGATGTAAAAATTTCAAAAGTTCCTGGTTCTTCGCGAATCTGGTCCGCAGCTACGGCGATTCCGGCTACCAGCTTTTCATCGGATCCCACTGATGTCTCGTATGCTAATATCTTTAATTGTCTCCACAGATTCCGAACAACTGTTTCCTGTAGGTAGAATTTCAACATTTTTTATCTCAAAAACAATGCCCCAGAGAAAAAAATGAAAGAGGTAAATGTTGCTTAGGTTTTATCCCTCTATCACCTAGAAGCCGAGAGAAATATACCTGCCGAATTTCAAGTTTGTAGGCTTCATAGTTCTGGAGATTTCGCAATGAATGAATGAATGAGTGTATACATTTTTCGCTCTTTCTTTTATTTGATAGTATTTTCCCCCTGCAAAAATCCTCGTCTTCCTCGGCCAGGATCGAAGCCACTTCTACGGGCATCAGAGGAACACCACCTAGACAGAAGGCCTGATAACGGAAACGTCATACACTGTTACATCATCATTAGTCGACCATTGTTAATCCTATTTCTACCAATAATAAGCCCTAAATTTGATCGATTAATGATGATGTAACAATGATGACGTTTCCGTTATCAGGCCTTCTGTCTAGGAAGTGTTGATCAGAGGAGATCACGCAACCACTAAGCCATCGAGGCCAATTAGGAAAAGTAAAGTTGTCTGCTGGACAGAGAGTAATGCCCGCGCAAATGGCCAGAGAGCGCCAGTGAAAAAAAAAATCACGCTTTAAACAATGGAGTTTCCCATCCTGTATTTCTTCATCCATGACCATAGCCAAAGTAATTTTTTATGGCCTATTGTTGCAGAAACTTTACTCCGCATTGTAGGACATGACATACATTGGACGAGGTCAAAAATGCAAATACCGAGTTGGGTTGGTGAAGTATTGATTGTTGCTCGATTGTTAACGTATTGTTGACTATCATTGCAACAATGGCTTTTTTCACTAACTCGGTGTTAGCATTATTGACCTCACCCATTGGTGTTGGTCCGCGCATATCGTAGCTCATGTCAGACATACAGATCAAGCAAAATATTATTTTTACCCTTTCCGATTTGGGCCAACCTGACATTTGGCGCATGTAAACCTTACCCTGTACCTAACGAACATCTGGTACAAGTACAAAAGGATAAGTGGTTCAAAAGTTTTGAGAACATTTACAGACGCACCCTAAATTTTTATATAGACCTTTCTATTGAAACCGAAACTGGAGTAACTGCGCAGAAACAGGACAGCAAAAAACTTGCGTTTCCTATCTTGAAATGTACAAACAATAGTACACATCCGGTACACTTTCGACCTGCTTCTGCGTAGTTAGTCCAGTTTCGGTTTCAAGGAAAAGATAAACTCTGGCGCCATCTCTTGAGTAAACAAACAAACATAAACCAAGATATATGATTTTACCCCTTTCCCCCCTATTTTAATGACATGTAAACCTTACTCTGGACCTAAGGAATATATGTTTCAAATATTAGCTCAATCGGATAAGTGGTTCAAAAGTTTTTAGAACATTTACAGACGCACCCTGAGCCTGAATTTTTATATATAAAGATAATGAATAATTATTTTTATTCAAATTAGAATCGAACAACACTACTCCAAGAGCATTGATTATCACGTGTTAGAGCAGTAGAATTCAAATAAAGACAGCAAGTGAAGGAGTGGGTAAATTAGTAAAGTATTTAATTAATAAATTCAAGCAATAACCAAATTGTAAGTAGTTGAATACATAATTAAAAATTTGCACTATCTTAGTAGAATGTCAATAAAAATTATTGTTCCAAAAATATAATTAAAGGAAGACAATCACTGATGGTCGCTCAGGAATCGTATGTAACGCGGATTCAGGTAAGTACAACAATACAACGCATAGTTTCCGTTACTGGCAGGGATGCTTGAAGAAATTTAATTAGGAAAGAAAGTCATCTCCAAAAGAAATTAATTAGACATGATTATTGCACAATAAAAACTAAGTCGTCTGACCGAAAAGCCTGATATCCTCACGGAAAGACGCAACTATCCGCTTAATTTCTTTGAGCTTGTTCACAACTAACACTTCCGACGGCCCGATAAATTCTGAAGCGCTAAAGTTAAAAACACTTAATTGATGTGTTAGAATTCCACAGTCCAATAACATTGCAGGGCGGCACAAGTTTGCGTTTATAACATTCCGAAGTTAACATTTTTTTGGAACTCCTTAAAAAGGAGGAATAACTGGAGATAATGGAAAGTTAGCAGACTATTGAGAAACAGTGGAAAGGAGTCAGAGGAAGCAGTCCCTTTGGTCGGTGCTGTATTGGTTTCGCCAGCCCGCTGCTGTAACTGAGTAAGTGGTGAGTGATGCTGGTTCTCAGTGTAAAAGGGTCTTGAGGGTTTGGTTTTCGCCAATACTGCTATCAAGGGATCTGCAAAGAAAGTTAAATGTACTGGACCATTGCAAGGTTTTTGCATAATTACTAATTTTCTTTTGAGTTTTGGACAACCGAATTTTCTGCAAGCTTCTTTACACTTTTCTCTAATTAACTGCTTTTGTTTCAAGGTGTTTAGTTTGATTTTTAATTCTCAGATAATTGCTGCTACATTGTTTCAATTGACAAGGTTCAGGACTACTCTGAACCAATGAAGTGGGTGATTGGCTACTGAACTCACAAACTTTATAAATAGAATTCAGGAGTTCGTTTGGTAATCTCCGAGAAATTTCTAAAGATTCAATTTAGAAATGAATTTGTTGGGTAATGATTTGACTTTCTGGTCATAATTTGAATTTCATGTATTAATTTCTTTTAAAATTTATTTAAAAATTTTTCGAGGCCAATTTTTCGGTGCCATGGTTTAACTCGTACTTTTATTAGTTTGCGTGAATAAATGACATAGTAGGAAAATTTTATTCCTTAATTAGGAATTCTTTGTGTTGAGATAATAGTAATTGTTTCTTTTTTTTTCAATTTCCTTACATCTTCATTAGCAATAATTTTATGCTTATTAGCCTTTTCACCTGCCGACAGGTGGCGCCACTTGCGCATGCGCAATGCACGGGTTGGTTGGCAAAAAACGAAAAAAGTGCTGGGCGATTATCATTTTTTGATAATCGAACTTATGGTAATCGAATATAAGAATTACTCGATTAATAATCGATTTTATTAATTTTTTTTTAATTTTTTTTTTTTTTTTTGGTATTGGCATGTTAGCTGGCAAATTGGCATTAAAATTACCAGTTTTGTCTACATTTACAAGATATTCGTTATAATGAGTTATCATTGCCCCAAAGTTATTTGGCATAATGAAAATAGTAATTTGGAGTAATTTTTAAGTATTACAAAGCAATATATGTGAATGGGCTGAATTTTTTTAGCAAGTAAACCTTTTTTAGGGTACACAAAATATTTATTTTAATTTATTAAAAAATATTGTATAACACATATATTTAATTAACACGGAAAAGACCTCATTTAATAAAAAAAGACAAACGGAAAAATTTTATTCGTTTGTTGGTCAAGCATTAGCTTTTAACCAAACCGATTGTCATTATTTTTTATTTTTTTTTTTATTTTTCGGCTTTTAGACACAAAGAAAAGAAATGGGTAAAAGAAATGGCACGAATTGCAGCTTTTTCGCCAGCTGTATCAAACGTCTCTCTGAAATACCTTGTTTCACCAGCCATATCTATCCCATCGGAAAGACTGTTTTCCAAAGCCGGAGCAACAATCACAAAGAAAAGAAACAGTTTGGGTTCCAAATGTGTTGAAAAATTACTTTTAATGTTTTCCGTGGGTTATGAAAAATTACTGAACGCTTAAAATTAATAATAAGGGAATACAGTGTGGAAATTTAACAAATAAAGTTGTACACTTTAAATGAGCTAACTTTCCCGTGTCAATTAAATATATGTGCTTATACAATATGTTTTAATAAATTAAAATAAATATTTTATGTACCCTAAGAAAGGTTTATTTGCTAAAAAAATTCAGCCCATTCACATATATTGCTTTGCAAAACATTTATATAAAAACCACTTAAAAATTACTCCAAATTACTATTTTCATTGGTGTTTCATTATGCCAAATAACTTTGGGGCAACGATAACTCATTATAACGAATATCTTGTAAATGCACACAAAACTGGTAATTTTAATGCTAATTTTCCAGCTAACATGCCAATACAAAAAAAAAATTTAAAAAAAAAATTAATAAAATCGATTATTAATCGAGTGATTCTTATATTCGATTACCAATATGCCCAGCACTTTTTTCGTTTTTTTGCCAACCAATCCGTACATTGCGCATGCGCATGCGCAAGTGGCGCCACCTGTCGACACGTGAAAAGGCTAATTTAAGGCATCGATTTTTTGGTAACCTCATTGAAAATATATTTAGAGATTTATTTTTTATTTTTTTATCTATTTTTTAAGTTGGAAGATGTCATTATTTTCAATAGGTTCTTGGGTGGCATTTAAATATTTTTCATCCGAATGATGAACTTCAATCTGTCTTTGCAGGCTACTGGTACCGTCAGTTTATGCTTTTTAAATTACTTTTGGCCGACTTAGTGTTCGTTTCTTTAATTCTTTTTTTTTCTCTGAAATAGACTTAAAAACTCATATGATTCGAGAATATATATTGAAATTAAAAACAAAAAATCCGTCTGTACGTGTGAACGTTTGTGATCAATTTTGCGTAGCTAACTCTTGCGAAACGGCAAATAGCAAAACCGAATGAAATTAATACACTGATTAACCGTGTGCCTTGACGTATTTTTTTAAGAAAATTAGTTAAGCCTTTTAAGAGATATTAATTTTTTTTCTAAAAATAACAAAATGGCTGTAGCGAAAAAAGTCAATAAATTCGACATGGATGAATTCCTCTCATTGAGACAAATATTATTTGTAAAATAAATTTTTTGGTTGTGATGCGCCCTTTTGCCATTCTTCCCCCCACCCCCCCCCCCCCCCCCCTTTCCCTACAAGACGCTCTTTGCTTTTATCATGACATAGTCGGGGTGCCTGTGTGAATATACCATTCCACCATTTTAATTTGTATAGAGATATCTAATTTCGTGAGCAGGCAAATATTACACATTTCTTTAATTCGAATTAGCTTTTTATGTAAAGTACCTGATTAGGTATTACGGAAATAAATTTATACTTTAAGATAATTTGCATTGTTTCATTTCCATATGGTTAGTCGACTCTCACACAAAATCTCTATTATTCGAATTTTATTTTACTTAATCTCGATAAATCGAAGCATTTTGTTCTTCCCTTAAGGTTCGATTTTTCGAGACTCTACTGTATTTTCTATTTATTGTCTCGAATTTGTCTGTAGAATCAAAAAACGTAAATTTCGTTTTTGTTTTTGAAAAAATTTTCCCGCCAAAATGCAAATTTCAAACCTCTACCTAGTAGAGTTAACCATTTTGCTGGTAAAGGGGTATCCGATACGTTGAATATTTGGTAGAAAATATGGATTTTCACAATTGAAATCTTCATTTCAAATACACGCATTTTATAATTACATTTATGAAAGCGTTTTTGTAAGTTATAATTAAATTAAAAATAATAATAAATAAATTATTACTTCATATTAATTTAACGAGATAAAAAAAACTTAATGAAATAAATAAATAATAATAACTTTAAAGTCACTTTTCAAGTTATAGTTCTCAAATTTTGGAGTCCTTGAAGTTCAGGTCTCAGATGATGTTATCCAGTATTGAAAATTTGGAAGTTTTATAATAAATAAGCACCATAATAAATTAATATATTACTAACAATATGGCTAAATTTGAAACACTTCGAATGTGAACGAACTGAATAGATATACACTTACCTGTACGTTGATTCTGAATTGAGCTGACAAACGACGTAAGTTGAACTTACACACTACAAATTTTACAAACGAAAATATGTATTTTCTCTTGTATAAGAAATTTAAACTTTGCACACAAATTATACAGGTCAACGGTGAAAAATCATCTTGAATGAATTTGCCGTATTCTTGTGGTTTTTAGAGTGCTGAATCCGAATCTGCTTTTAGATTTTTTCTGTCACGTCGCGTTTCCAAATTATGAACATAGTGACTGCATAGAGTAATGGGTGTGACGAGAAGGGGCTGTGACGTTAAAGTATCCATATTTTTAGGCCACAAGGAAATGTATCAGGCTCCAAACTCTGAATAATTTAGAAATGTTTCATTGAAAAACAAGAAATCTGTGGGTGATAGAAAAATACTGAGGTCAGATACGAATTCAGCACATGCAAAAGCGTTGTACAAGTATCAGTTTTTAACGTTAAATATGAATTTAAAAAGTTATTTTCTGTTGGCCTGTGTTATTTATAAAACCGGACACAGAGTGGAAAGAAATTGATGTTTTGGAAAAAGTTTTTTCTTTGTCAAAGCGAAAAGTAAAATTATTTACAACTAATTTTAATAAATTTGTTTTTGTTGTTTCTGTATAATGGATACATAAGAAATATCTAAATTGATCTATATCACGACACGTAGTAAGAGTGCCGAAAATTTATAATATATTAAAGAAAATTAATACAATAGAGCCTCATCATGAGTTCATCATGTTACGAGTAATTTGCTGTATGAACCGAGGCTCGTGGGAATTTTTGTTTTGCAGTACGAGCGAATTTCATAGAAATCAGCAGCTTGCACTCGCTCAGTTCACATTCTTCCTGAAGTCTTAATGGAAAGAGATTCTCCTCCTTCACCCTCCATGGTCTTCCTAGCTCACAAATTGTCCTATCTTTAAGTACATGTAATTAAATTAATAAAACCAGTTTACATACGTCTTTTGCATTGTGTTTTATAACTGTCACTTTTATTGTAACTGCAGTTCGGTTTTAAAACCCATAAAAAGTGATTTTTGGGTGGTTTTGGGGACTCTCTCTCTCTCTCTCTCTCTCTCTCTCTCTCTCTCTTGGTGCTTCTACCCGATCCGGTGCTAGCGACCAACATGCGCCACTTGCATGTTGGTTATATACTAGGGAAGAGAATAATGCGGTGGTTCCCCCTTGCCTTCCGGATTTTGGGGACTGGAGCGGTTTAATTATACAGGGTGATTGAAAATGATATCCGGCATTTCAAAATTTAACTATGCATTTATTTTATAACATAAACTAACCAGACCGGGTTAAAATGCAGGAAAACTCAAATATTTTAACCTTCCCGCAATTGGAGGCTGTGGTGTCACTGGTGTCGCGATAAAAGTAAAGTTAGCGGCTGTGAATGTAAAGCCATATTGCATCTTGGTGTATGCAAAAACAAACTCTATAATTTTAGTTCAGCGGGCAATTTCATAAAGATTGCCCTACTGACAAAAAGCATACGTAAGTGGTATGATCAATTTCTGGAAACTGGATGTCTTTGTAAACGCAAAAGCACGAGACTAGTAACATCAGACATGCTGAAAGGAGTTTGGGATGAGATTGACTATCGTCTTGGCATTGTCCGGGTGATTCGAGGGAGTCACATAGAACATTTGTAATGCTAGAATCAAAAAACATTTGAGTTTTCCTGCATTTTAAACCCGGTCTGGTTAGTTTATGTTATAAAATAAATGCATAGTAAAATTTTGAAATGCCGGACATCATTTTGAATCACTCTGTATTTTAATTAATTTCAGTGGAGAAAATTGATTTGTAAAACGAGCTCGATCATGGAACGAATTAAACTTGAACTGCGAGATATCACCATACTATTATTACTAGTTCATTCCCGTTTAGAAAAATAAATTGCTTGTCTTTTTGAATTTACCCACCATCCTTTCGCAGCGAAATTATTACTCTAATTTGTTTGTGAATTCAAATATTGAAAATAATTGTTATTGAGCACTATTATTCTTGGAAAAATAATGATCCCTTTATTTAATATAGCAAAACAGGCATTATTATTTTTTAACAATCGCTGAAAAACACATGTTTTTTTTTTGAAAAATTGAGCTTATTGTCAAAACCAGAATCAATAAAAAGAAATGGGTACCGCAGAAGATGGGTACCTGGTATCCGAAATACGTATCCGGCATTTCAATTTTTCTCCTTGTGGTTTAGAGGTTTCCCTTTTTTGACTATTAGACCCTTTTCAGTTAGCTGGTGGGCGCAGCACGCGCCTGCGCGGCAGTTGCTTCCGGCGGGCAAAAAACTTCTGGCACAGCTGTTCTCTAGCCTATAGCTGTAACATGAGACCACTTAATCTGGACTCTTCTTGTTTCATATTCTTTTATCTTTTGCCATTTTTTTGCCTTTCTTAACTTCCCTCTTTTTTTTTTTTTTTTTTTTTTTTTTTTTTTGTAGCTAGAAACCAATTCGAAACATCAGAAATAATAGTTACAGAAAAAATTTCAAATGCAAGTAAAGTTTTAAATATATGAAAAATAACCTTCTATTTTACGTTATTTTGGTTTTATACAAAGTTTATCTAACATGAAACTTTCAATATTTGATCTAATTTAGGTTTCATTGATAAGGGTCTAAAATATGAAAATTTCTTGCTCTTTCTACGATAATTCTGAAAATTATTTCTACGATAATTCTGATAATTTTGAAAATTTTTCTGTAACTCCTATTTCTGATGTTTCGAATTGGTTTTTAGTAATAAAAAAAAAAGGAGGGAAGTTAAGAAAGGCAAAATAATGGCAAAATAAAAGAACATGAAACAAGAAGCTTTTTTAATTTTTATATATTTTATTTTTAGCAAGAACAGATGAAGGAGGTGAAAAAGCTTACGAGAACACGTGGTTGTGTGAAAATTCAAGTCTGTAGCTACGCATCGAGTTACGCTACAAGCAAACATTGAAAAAAAGATAGGTCCAAAGTTTTTGTTATATGAAATTTATGTGTATGAAAATTCTGTATATGTGACATGGATGAACCAAAAAAACGTAGTTAATGCCTTGTAGAGTACGAATAGAAGTTCAAGTCACGCGATTAACTTTGGTTGCACGGTTTTTGGAAGGCTAATTTTTGCTTTCATTTTACAGATGTCGCTTTCGAAATCTAGGAGGAAATCTTGAACCAATCCGCCATGAAGGTAGCTTATCTTGCAGTTCGAAATGGGAAAATGGGTACTTTGAAAGCCGCGAAGTTGTACTGTGTTCCACGGGCAACTCTTCCTAATGTGGGCACTTGCAATGGTTTTTTAATCTATGTTATTTTACTTGTAATTAATGTTTTTTTACTATTTCCGGACTTGCATATGCTTACTCAGAAAATATATTGTACATTCCTACAGGTGGGGATACCTGAAAGCGGTTACACTAAATAGTACGGGCTCACTAAAAAAGGTGCCCATGATAGAGCACCTTACCTTATTAGTGTCCCAAATTGATGTATACACTCTTATAGCTCAGCAATGAAATGAGATAAAAATATAAGGTTTGTTGTTTATGATCCAGACGGCGCTGGAAAAGCATAGCAACACGTTCATTGTTGTTCATTTGTTTATAAACCAAAATGGCGGTGAGACTTTCATTCAATGAACGTAAGTGGATACTGAAGTGTTATTGGAAAGTGGAGAATGTTGTTGAGGTTCATCGACGTTGGAGGGTTGAATTTAGTACACCACCGCCAACAAGAGCAACAACAAGAAGTTAATCCTCCCGAAGAAGGTATAGGAAAGTAGCGGAAGCCCTGAGATCATCTAATTTTACTCTTTTATCTCACTTTTTAACCCCCCCCCCCTCCCCAATTTTTTAAATCGAAAACTTGATTTTCTCGAACGTAGTATTTAGAAAGCTCTATCTTCTTTCGTTTGTCATCATTTCCGATCGTATGATATATGACATGCCATATGTTGCCATAGTTCTAAAGACCAAGTAACTGCCATCCCCACAATCAATGGGGTCCATTGGGACAATTTGGCCCAAACTTCGTAGTAATGTTGAGCTTGCTTAGAGGAATCTGCATACCGAATTTCACTCCTTTATATGCATAAATACGCGTAGACCTTTTGGTCCCCTCTAATTTCCGCCTCCGAAACTCCGACCCTAGTGGGCCAATCAAAACCAAACTAAACAGAGAAGGTGCACATGCCCATAGTAAGCTACATTCCGAATTTCAACCTTCTACCTCAAAAAATCTGGAAATTATGAAGGGGACGGATGGACAGACGGAAGGACAGACAGAAGGACGGACAGATGGACGGACATTGTGAAAACAATAAGTAGCTCCATTCTTCCGCTACTTAATAACAAAACTCCAAGACAAGTTTGAAGCCGAAGGAATGGTGAAAGATGTGTTGAAAGGAAGTGCTACGGAGTTCCCGCCTCGATCTCCCGATTTAACCACTCTCGACGTCTACCTTTGGGGAACTTTAAAGAACACGGTGTATGCCACAAACCCACAAACACTGACGGAATTAAGAGATCAGATTGAACATCCCATTAGCTACAGTCCAGTCGGTATGTCGCTCTGTTCGACATCGGTGTTGGGAGTGTACTGTGGCAGAAGGTGGACATTCTGAACACGTACGGGTTTAAGGAAATTTAAGGAATAAAATACAACAAACCTTATATTTCTATCTCATTTCGTTGCTGAGTTTTAACGTTTCAAAGAGTGTATACATCAATTTGGGACGCCCTGTATAAAACATTTACCTATTTGCAATATGTTTAACATTAAAATACGGTTGGAGAGCAGATAATAACCAATTTTGCAAACTAGATAATAGCCCAACACTTTATTAATTAATAAAATAAAAGGTGGACCTCAAAGAGCCAGTTTAAAATATACAGGGTGATTCAGAAAGGTAGGTCAAGAATGAACTACCATGTACAGTTTGTAGCGGGGAACAAAATTTTTCCTATAAACATGGGTCCGGAAATGCATCCTTACAGAGATAATGCAACTTGTACGAGGTAGGAATGGCGTTACAGTAGGTGTTCAAAATGCCGACCATGAGCCTCGATGCAGGTGCTTAGTCTGCGGACGAGATTCTCGCGAACTCTGGTGAAGATGTGGGTGATTACGGTCTGGAAAACGCTGTTGGTAAATCCTTTCCGCTTCAGTAGCATTACCCTGTGCCTCGCCGTAGACGAGATGCATGTCCGCCAGCTCCGCATTAGTCAAGCGATCCATTGTAGGACAATGGAGTTACATGTTTCGTTTCCTCTCTATTAAAGGAGAGAACACGAACAATTTACATGTTTAGATCCTAATTTACATGGACCCTACCATTGTCGTCCGGGTAACGCACATCCATTCCTACCTCGTACAAGTTGCATTATCTCTGTAAGGATGCATTTCCGGACCCATTGTTTATAGGAAAAATATTCTTCCCCGCTACAAACTGTACATGGTATTTCATTCTTGACCTACCTTTCTCAATCACCCTGTATTTAAGATAATACTTAGGGAAGCTTTGAATACTATATAAACAGCTTATTTAAAAATGTATACATGTCTTTTTAAATGATTAGCCTATATTCTTTTTAGTCAAAATTATATAGGTACAGTCGAAGGCATGCTTATATTATTAATTAATGAACAGTAGAACATAATAATGAGGTTGAACGTTTTCCTGCATATTACTTTTTTTCTCGTTGGTCCCCATTTTTCTTCATTACCATTAATGCTATATCTCCCCGTATACTACGTTTTTCTCTATTCAGTATTTTCCGTTAACGTGATTTTCTCAGTGTAGTGCCAAAATCAAAAGTTTCACGCACGGGATGTTTACACGGGATGCTATAGGGGAGCGGGTCACGTTACAACGAAACAATTCGTTTCTTCTTCACGTGCTTATTTCAAAGGAAAGCTCTCTGATCTTTTTGTTTAAATCTCCAAAATTCACTCTTAAGTTTCCAATTTTTCACATTTTTTACGCTTCTAAGCTGCGAAAACATCCGTAATAGAAAACACTCTCGTTTTGTTTGATCTTGATTTCGATTTTGAAGAGTTAGTTTACTGATTGCAGTGCAAATATCAGCTGTTCCTGAAATATTCGATTTGATTGAGTCACCATCAAACAGTGACAGGGAAGCTGCGGGAGCTGCAGAGAGATGGAACTTCTTTTACTGCTGCTGTAAAAGGACTGGATGACTTAAAAATTTTTTATCAGCAGTTATGTTTCGCAAGAAGTGCACATAAAAAGCTTTTCAGTTATTGAGAGGGCTCTTTTTGAAATTAAAATAAAAAATATGACTCTGGAAAAAATTACCGATTTTTTAAACCTTTAAACTAAATTTTAAGTATTGCTCCACATTTTTCAATATATCTACAGTCAAGCAAAGGAAATAATCCACACGAGTTTAATACTTAATATTACATTTCATGTTAATGTGTTGTTTTAATAGCTTTTTGTAATTATTTAAATTTAATAATCTTAATAATGTTAACTCCATACATTCCTATGTAACAAGTCACGTTCTTCCGGGCAAGCCTTCAATTATTAAAAATAAATTAATATTGAAACGGTAAAACTTCGAGTAAAATTCAAGTGTGGATTATTTCCCTTTGATGACTGTACATTATGTACAGTACAGTATTTTAATATATAATTAAAATGAAGCAATCATTTTAACTTCTTTTTTTACATTAATCATTTTTTACATATATGTAGCTTTTCTTTTGAATATTTTAGATTCAACGTTTTCCCAATTTTACGTTTTTTTCTGTTAAACGTTAAATCGAGGTTCTACTAAATTTATATTCTTATTCAATGCTTTCTTAAAAGTGTCATCTTAAAAATATTTTAAACTGACCCGTTGAGATCCAATTTTTTTTTTTTTAGATTTTTTTTAATTAATTAAAAAAGCATTGGGTTATTATCTAATTTTCAAAATTAGTTATTTACATTTTTTATTTGCATAAACAGCTAAAATATTTACTTTTTTATATTTAAGTAAAATGTACAATATTAACTTATTAAGTACCGAAAGGTGCCTTATGCTATCGGTGTGGGGAAACGTGTCTGTCTGTCTGTCCGTCCGTAACTCTAACTCCTCCGAAAGATTTTCAAAATCTGTCTTCGTCAGTCGATGTATATGGTTCATGGCACGAACCAATCGCAAATTTTATCTAAATCGGTTCAATAGCACGTGCACAAATGGTACCTTCACGACCCCACCTAGCAATTTTCAATGAGAGATATACAGGGTTGGGACACATTAATATGACCACCTGCTAGTATCCGGAATATCCACCTTTGGCGGCAAGCACAGCAGCTACTCGACGTGGCAGAGAGTCAGTAAGTCCTCGGAAGGTGGTTGCAGGTAGCTGGGACCATTCGGCGATCAGGATGGAGGATGCAGCTTGCGGACATGGCGATCGAGATGGTCCCACAAATGTTCAATGGGGTTGAGGTCCGGGGAGTTTGGTGGCCATGGGAGTAGCTTGAATTCATCCTCATAACTAAACAGGTGGTGGCCTTACAGTATAACAGAGGGACATCAGGAGTTCCAACTAGCTTCGCCATTTATTCCCGGCTTTGTCATCCTCATGCTCCTCGAACCAGTCGTGGACAATTTTGGCAGAATGGCAGGGAGCATTGTTGAAAGGTGTCACCACCCTGAGGAAACACTAACGACATGAAGGGGTGTACCTGATCTGCGACGATCGTCAGGTAACGAACAGCATTCAGTGTACCCTCCAGCAGTATCAGTGGACTCAGACCATACCACGAAAACATCCCCCAAATAGTCACACCTCCCCCACCAGCCTGTCGTCTGCCAACGATGCTTCCCGGCGAATTCTCCATCGTCCGTCCACTCTGTTCACCAGAAACCGCGACTCATCAGAGAAAGCAACCCTTTGCCACTCGGCCCAGGTCCAATGACGATAGTCCATTGCGAATTGGAGGCGTTTTCGGCGATGCACAGGCGTCAATATGGGTGCTGTTACCATATGCCTGCTCCGGAGCCCCAACCTCAAGAGGGATCGTTGCACTGTCTTGGTGCTGACACGTCTAATGGCCCCACTGTTCATTTGCTGTGTCAGTTGTGCAACAGTGGCTCGCCTCTAGGATCGATTGGCCGTGGGGCCCCACAGTTACCTCTTCGGTTGCTCGAAACTGTCTGATTCGTCCAGTCGCGGTACACCTTCACAGCGGCAGCCCTAGAGCAGTTCACAAAGGTGGCCGTTTCTGAAATGCTGCCCACCTTGGCCTGATAGCCAATGATCATCCCCTTTTGGAGGTCCGACAGATCACTTGCTCTGCCCATGACGGCGACAATTGCTGTGTTAACGGATGCTACTACACGTCTGCTGTTGTCAGCTTTTAATGATAAGCAATGATTTTTCATATGCATACCATGGGAGGTTCCAACATGTTCGAGGAGAGGTGGTCATATTAATGTGTCCCACCCTGTATTAAGTAATATATCAAACTAATAGTAATGACCAGATAGAAGCGGATAAAAATTACTATTTTCGCCAATTGATAAATATGATACCGGGAATGAACCATTTTGAAAATGGTTGTAATCGAAACAATGGCACGTGCTCTAATGGTACTCTTATGACCCCCTCAAAAATTTTCAATGAGAAGATATAGCATGTAATATGTCAAACAAATTGGGATGATGTATCACAAATGAATATAACGTAAAATTAATGATAATTCAAATTGGTTCAAAGGTACGTGGTTAAATGGTCTCATTATGGCCCATTAGAAACTTACAAGTTTAAATTTTAAATAGGGCGGTTAAAATATGGTTCCGCGAATGGTTTAGTTTAACCTTTCGGTACTTGGTTATGTCATTCGTTAATGGTTTATTTACATTTTACTAGCATAAATAGCATTAAAAAAGAAGATTTTAGAATAAACTGTAACAATTTTCAGTGCGTTTCCCTTTGCTCCATAACCGCCACGGCGCCCTCTACTTTTTGGCGTGGCGTGCAAGGAACATTTCCTTTTATTGACTCAAGTTAAAACCAATGTGAATAGATAAACAACACAGTAGTTTTCAGGTTGCGCGAGGCCTTAGAGATTAACAGTTAATCTACGAGGATGGATCCTAAAAAAAAACAAGGTTGCAAGGGTAATAAAAATTATTTATAAACAGTAGACAGAAAATACAAAAGGGAATTAAGAGGCATACTTGCCGATCACTTTTCCACATAATCATCAAATCTATTTAGGGATTTAACTGAACGCAGGACCAACTTGTTTAACCCAGGTTGGTAGAAATCACGTCCCTGCTCACTGAGCCATACGGTACCTTACAGTATCATAGCTCAGTCCCAGCTCTGACGCGATTGCATGCACAGTTTTAAGTCATTTCTTCAACGCGTACTGTGTTGATTTCTGTCGTTGAAGAACTTGGACGGCCGCTCGCTGCCCTATAGCGGAAATTGCCTGCTCATTGCTTTTTCACCATAAACTTCCACGATCAGACTGTGAATTTCAGATGCGGACACATTCTTTGCCCATAAGAAATGAATCATGGCTCGCACCTCCAAGCGAGACCACTTTTCTAAACGTCTTGCCATTTCAGTCGCTCAGACGCGTCTGCGAATTGACACTATCTACCAGCACAACGGCTGTATGACAACTAGCCATCTGTCTCCACTCTGAAAAAAAAAAAAACATTCTCTCCAGAAATATTACTTTTCAAATGCTGCTGCTTGTAACCTTTTTATTATGGGCCTCGGTTGCGATATGCAGTAAGCACCCAACAACTGGCGCTTGTATCGCAAAAGTCTACATTAGACACCTTATGGGAGAGACTCTTCTATTGATTCTCGCGAAATATTGTCGAGCCAGATCATTGTTGTGTTGATTCACAGTTGCCACAGTGAAAGACAGAGAGAGAGAGAGCTACAAAAATTTGTAATTATTATATGCTGAAAAGCATATATTGGTTTCGCTCTGTTTGTGTATCTGTCTGTCTGTCTGTATGTCCGACGATTACTCGAGAATGCTTTAACTTTTTCAAATTCTGCTTGCGCTCGTCGTTAGAGACCCTTCCTGAGCTCACCTGGGGGTCTAGGCTGAGCTTATCGACAAGCAGTCGACGGTCGACAAGTGTTGATGTTCACTTGGTAAATGACGCAATTTTCGATTTGAGCTAACATGAACGCGACTTGTCTACACCGTCGACTTTGACCATCGACAACTGCCTTATTCTTGTCTACAATTCAAGAGCAGTCGACTATGAACTAAGCGATCTTTATTTCAGAATTTAGCAACAGATTTCTTATTAAAGTCCTTTTCCCTTCGTCTCCTGCCTGCAGACTAAATAGGTATAGTTCAAGAATACACATTTTCTAAAAATATTAACAAAAACTTGTTTAAAAATATTTGCATACTCTCTTGTGCTACGAAACTTTGACTGTGAAAATAATAAAATACGTGTATTTACAGGTGTAAGTACATGAAGTATTTATGTGTATAGTGTGTAAAATTATGTGTAAATGTGTGTAAACTTGTATGCATGTGTGCACCATCTTCAAATTCTGCTTTCGCTCTTCGATAGACACCCTTCCTGAGCTCACCTGATTAGCTTGTCATTGAAATCGGTCTAACAGTCACGTGACTATTGAGACCCAACCCCCCCACCCCATTAAATTTTTCTTTTGGCAATATAAGGTATGTAATATATCATTCGAACGGGAATGACGAGCCCAAGACGAATAAGACATTTTTTTCGATTTCCGAAATGTTACGTTCGAGAAAATGACCCCTAAAAAGTACTTCAATGACCCCTTATTACGAGCTTTAGCGAAAGCTATATATAAGAATACAAGCTTAATCGGTACCTTTATGTGTCCGGCCGGCCTTCGATTGCACGATAACGTGAAAATGGATGATCAACTTTTGATGTTCTTTTGTGGACACCTTCACGCACGTGCACTAATGTTAAGAATATGAACTTAAGGCATGTAATATATCAATCGATTCCTACTGACGAGTCATAAGTGAATACAGTGTTACTTTTTGTTTATCATTTAAGCATTGTTGATGTCAGCTTGGAGCACGTGCCCTTCATGAAGCTTTGTCGATGCATGTGCTCTTTTCGTTTTTAAAATTCAGTGCTGTTAGGCCTATTGTTAAATGTGGGTAATTAATGTTAGGCCTATTGTTAAAGATGGGTAAATTATGTTAGGCCTATAGTTAAAAATGGCTAAACAATGTTAGGACTATTGTTATCAGTGGGTGATTAATATTAGGCCTATTATATACGTATAATCCAATGCTAATTACTGTTGAGCCTAATATTAACAATAGGTAATTGCTGTTAGGCCAATTGTTAAAAATAGCTAATTGATGTTAAGCCTATTGTTGTTAACAGCTAATTAATGTTAGGCCTATTGTTATCAATAGCTAAGAAATGTAAGTCCTGTTGTTTTCAACTAATAAATGCTAGGCCTTTTGTTAACACTAGCTAATTGATGTTAGGCCTATTATTATCAACAAATAATTAGTGTTATGAATTGTTAGCGACTGTTGTAATCTTATTCATGTTGTGTAGCTCTTAAAGTAAAGAACGGGAGAAGCTATGACAAACGTACAATAACTTTATAATAGACAACATACAAATTATTTTGAGTTTGCAATTTTTTACGTACTGATCTGCCCACTGTGTACATCTAGCCTGCCTCAAATGTTCATGTTAATACTCTATAACTGTTGTGCATTTGCATCGTTGTAGGAGAAAGGAATTTGTATTGATTTGTGTTTTAACGTGAACGTGAAGCAATAAAACAGATATGACTGTGGTTTAGAGTCAAAGGTATTTCCATTGTTTAATTAAACCAACTGCATGTAAAAGTGAAATATTCAAATTTAAAATTACATCTGCGTCACAGGTAAAGCTCCTTGGAATGCTTAAAAGATTTTTTCCCGACAAATCTTAATGCTTTGCATTAAGTCCCGAAGGCAATCCAGAGGCCGACTTAAGAGAGGGCCGAGCCAACATCACCTAGATAAAGAAGGCCTGCGCACTAAAACGTCATTTATTGTTACAACACACAAAAAAGGCCATTGTTAATCGTATTTCTACCATTAAGCTCTAAATTTGTTCTTCTAATGATGATGTAACAATGTATGACGTTTCAGTGCGCAGTCCTTCTTTATCTGAAGGAGCTGAAATGCAGGGAAGGGAAAAATCACATGTTGGTGTTGCTTTCTGTAAGATTTTGTACAGGGTGGGACAGAAACAACTGTACAATTAATAACTTGATTATGAACACTTTAATTGAAAACGAAATAATAACTAGGTAAACAATTGCAAAAATCATGGAAAAGCATTTTGTTTTCAAGTCAGTCTTTGAAGATAACATCACTCAGGTTGAAAAGCAAAGCAATCCAAATGGGAATGACGTTAAACGAGAAGTATTTTTAAATAAAAGTAGAGAGTCCAATCATGAATAAATGAGTTTGTCCATAATTAATCCTTTTCACAAACCACTTTTGAATAAATGAAGCAGGGCACATGTTAATTCGATGAGGAGATCAATTAATCGGATAGAGCTCGGTGTTGGTAATTTTAGATGGCCACATAGCTAAATTATTGAATCGAATCGGGATGCCTTAAACGCAGCGCAGATGACGACAGAGTAATATAGAAATAAGAGTACTTTTGTTAATATCACAACTGAGTTCCCTAGTTGTCAATTGGCAAGCAAGTCTTTTAATTACAAAGCATCGACGTTACATGTAAGGGCTGCTTGCCCATTTCTCTTGTACCCTGATGAAGGCGGGATTAAATGCCAAAACAAGTTGGTTTTAAACTACAATGTTGTACTGCAAGGTCTCTTTTCATTTTATTATAAAATTACTTATATTCAAGAGACCACTAGTATTTATTTAATTTTTCTATCATTTTGCGAATCAAAATATTTTGGCGATCAGTTCTAAATTTTTGGATCAGTTCTCATAAATTTAGACAAATTGGACCAAATGCAGGAATGAAAGCAGGAATATTAAATGAATTACATCTAACAGTTTAATTGTAACAAAATTTGGGATCGCTACAGTTATAAGAATCAGTCCCTTAATGGAATTATTTCGCTGGAAAGGACACTAATAACGGAACTGATCATCCTATACAGTACATTAAAACGCAAAATCGGCACTTCTGCGAATACGCATTGATCATCGTTGTGGTAAGACAATACTCAATCACTGGTGTGAATTAAATAAACTGAAAAATGTTTAGTGTTTATTTTTTAGTTAAGTTCCGTAGAGTCGTACCACCGGGAGAGAAGACCTCCACATAATTAGTAAAT